>RJWM01020062.1:0-37878 GCA_004363535.1 Dasyprocta punctata
AAATAAGTAGAAATCTAGAAGACATAAGTGTAGGAGAAGACTTCACGAACAAAATCCAAATTGCGCGAGAAATGCTACCAAGAATCAACAAATGAGATCTCACCTTATTGAAAAGCTTTTGCACAGGAAAGAAATCATCAACAGAACAAAAATACACCCTGCAGAGTGGGAAAAAATTTATAGCTAATTGTCCCTCAGACAGAGGACTTATATTTAGAAGATATAAAGAACTGAAAAAAGTCAGGCCCCCCATATTCAAAGACCAAAACCATAAATGGGCATCTGAGATGAATAGGCAATTCTCAGAGGAAGAAATACAAATGGCAAATAAATACATAAAAAAATGTTCAACCTCATTGGTCACCCGAGGCATGCAATTCCATCCGACCCTGGAAAGAATGGCTATCATCAAGAAATCAACCAATAACAAATGCTAGAGGGGATGTGGGGGTAAAGGAACTCTTTCCCACTTTGTAGAAGTGTAGACTGGTACAACCACTGTGGAAATCAATGTGGAAAGTCCTCAGAAAAACTAGGTTTAGCAGTTCTACTCAACCCAGCTATCCCACTTCTGAGTATCTTCCCAGAAGAATTAAAAACATGGTACCTCAGTGATATATGTGCACCCATGTTTGTAGCAGCACAATTTGTAATAGTTAAATCTTGGAAACAAGCCAAATGTCCATCAACAGAGGAATAGATAAAATTATGTGATTTTTTTAATATAATGAACTACTACTCAGCCATAAAGAAGGATAAACTTCATACTTTTTTAGGTAATGGATGCAACTCCAGAGCATACTCTAAGTGAAATAAATCAGACCAACATGTGTAAACATCGGTGGGGGATGTAGCTCAGCAGCACAGCGCCTGCCTGGCAAGCACACGGCCCAGTACTGAAAAGAAAAAAAAAACATGTAAACATCATATTATCTCACTAGTGTGAGAAATTGAACAAGTAAATAAGATCCAAAATGTACTCTCTCTATATATATATACACACACACACGATAGTCAAGATAGTTATATAGCTACTATCTCTTAGTTCATTGAAAAGAAAGGTTTGTGCTGATACTGTTTGGGCACTATTTCATGCCTATATCTTGTACTCTGAACAACTATTAAGAATATAACAATATGCAGTGTATTAATTATTGTTACTTTCCTACTAGCCTGTTTTGAAACTGTTTTATTGTTATTTTTGACTTTTTTCTTTAAAAAAATATAGAGAGTATAGTTAAATCACTTAACATGGGACCTGGCACCAGCAAAAGTTCATGGAGTAATGGTTGTAGTTATTTTCTTATCCAAATTCTTAGCATTAATCTCAGGCATCTTCAGGCAGGCCCCTTTTGTCCTCAGTATCAATTCTTTCCTCCCCCTCTTCCTCCTGCTCCTCCTCTCTCCCCTCCCTTCCTCCTCCTTTTTCACTTCCAGGAAAAGGCATTTAAAGACCTCCAGTTTCAAAGATCTGTTGGCAGCTTTGTATGGTGGGGTTAAACAAATTGTGAAGGTCATTTCTAAACTGTATCTACTTTGGGCACAAGTTTCCCTTAGGAAAGATTTTCAAAATGCTCACTCTGACAGAATCAAATATTTTCCAAAGGAAAACAGTTGGTGCTGCAGCTGTGATTTTGCACAATGGTCTCAGAAAACTCTTTCCAGTGGTGATGGAGTTAAGGAGAGTGAAGTTAGAAAGAGCACACAGCTTCCTGAATGTCCTACCAAGCCCTGCAAAATCAGACCTCCCCCAACCATGCACCTCCTTAACTTGCCTTTTCTCCCTCACTTACCACGTGCCAATCACTCCCCGAACTTCCTGTGTGAACTCCCAGTCCAGAATGTCAGCATTTACTTGTCACTGTGCTTAGAATGCTGTACACATCTCTGCGGGGCTGGCTCCTGCAGATCACTTAGATCTCAGCCAAAATATCGTCTTCTTAGAAAGTCCTTCCCTGACTAATCAGAGCAAGTTAGCACCTCTCCCAGTTACTTTCAGTGGCATCATCCTGTGCCTTTGTTGATAACTCCTAACTCTGCCTGAAGTAGTGTGACCTGTGAATCTAAGCATCATTGTCGGCTTCGCCCGCTTGGTATGTGCTCCTGGCATAAATGGGTTCCATGCTTGGCTTCCTCACATCGCCATCTCTATGAGGCATTGAAGCACAAGGCCTCCCAGGCAACAGTGGACGAGTGGGCTTCTCCTCTGCATACAGCAATCAGAAACACTTGTTTCTCTCCCACACTAACACAGCAGTAGGCTTAGCATGAAAATCAAATAAAATGCAGTCTACCTGTGTCTACCCCAGTGCCCAGGATGAAGAGCGCCTTTCTCAGAGAGGTATCAGAAGGCATCTTCTTGTCTTCCTGCTGCCCACCTCCACCCGCCCTTAGAAGACAGCCCCATTCTGGGGTTGATCACTAGGAATTCTGACCAAGCTTTCCTTGAGCTAATTTCCCAGACCTAGAATCAGTCTTTTGGAAGAATTACTTCATCCTCCACCTGCCAAGGAAAAAAATACTTTTCAAGGGAAGAATGGTACATCGTTTTGATTTCATAGCCACCAACCCGTTTGGCTTCATGTACACCAAACTCCTTCTGGGCTCTGTTTTATTTTTTGCAAGAAGAAAACTCACAAAGTATGGAGTAAGTGGCACAGAGGTCACAGCAGACAGCACGTTTGTGATCATTAGAGTTATTTTACATCTGCAAATACCGAGTGGAGTCACCTCCTCTATGCATACCCCTGATGGGCACCAAGTCGAAACACTTGGGAGAAAGCTGCAGACACAGCCTGATTTGCGGGATGACCACGTCCTCACTTGTCCAGCTTTGTGCTAGCTTACACCTAGTTCCTGGCATAATTATTAATAGTTCTACCTTTCATCTTCAACAGTTGTCAGGTTCGGACAATAAATTATTTGGCCACTCAATTTATTCACTCCATCTTTCTCCCACAGGTCAAGTTAGAACTTTTCCTTTATTGCTTCTGCTGAAAAACAGAAGTTCTGGGTCCTGATAATTTAAGAGAATTCTGGAGATCTTCAAGGATGATTTTTTTATAATTAAAGAAATTTTTGCATGCTTCTCCACTTCCAGATTCTAAATTCGGTATTAAATATGATTCCATTATATATGCATAAGTACATAATTAGTGTTATTTATTTAAATTAGGCTTCTACAAAATACTAATAAAAGCAGACTTCTATTCTGTGTCCTGTGGCAAAGACAGAGAGGAGTGAGGGAACTTGTTGAGGTTGACATCTGTCTTAACTGGTGAAGAGGGATGTATGTGCTGAGATGAATGGAAGAAAGCAGGATGTAGACCTCTGCATTTTCTTTCTATGGACATTGAAAGTCTAAGTTGGAAAGCAAGCTCCCATTGATGTTTTTAGACTAGGCTGTCCAGGTGATTTGTAGCTCTGAGTCAGTGCTAATGTAGAGGCTGCGGCTCAAAAATAACCCCAAATGCATCCTAAATGGCTTTCTGTTCACCCAGGTAGAGTGTCGAGGTTAAGCTAGCTACTAACAGATAAGCGTAGGTCTTAGCATTTGCCACACCAGCTCCTGAGTTTCAGTTTTATGAAATGGACTAGTAGACTCTGGATTAGAAAGCAAGGTCAAATTAAAACAAGACAGAGTATTCATTTCTAACAGAATCCAAAATCAAACGAAGACCTTTGCTTCCAGTGTTGTTTGGGCAGAATTAATTTTGAGAACATGATCTTTTCAAGTCTAGTATAGTTTTGCTAATAACTTTTGAATAGATTATCATGACTTCAATTGATGCGATAAGTCCATGAGTGACCAGTCCTTGTCTGAGAAAGAGTATTGTTAGACAGGGTCCCTTTGGGCTACATTTAGAGGTAACCAATTAAATTGGCTTCAAGGAGAGGATTTTTTCCCACATAAAATGTAAGAAGCAGGCAGCTGCTGATGCTTCTTCAGGAGCTCACAGTGCCAGGACCAATGTCTGCGATTATTTTGGGCATTCCCTCATTGTTGGATACCTCATTATCACAAAAACACTACACTGGTGCACATTAAGTCCACGCAGAAAGAGAACAGGAATCCTTTCATGAGGGAAACCAAAAAGACCTCCTCTCACATTCACTGGTCAGAACGTGTCACATGATCAACCCAGTCTGCAAGGAAGTTGGGAGGGTGGTGTTTGGGGCTGTTCTTAATGAAGCTGGGTCTTTGTTAGCCAGGAAGGAAAAGCAGAATGGGTGATAGTAGTGGACTGGGGACACCTGCCTCAGGAGCAAATCTCAGTCATGATTTTGTTATTTGAACACTCTGCTTTACAAGTAGGGAATGTAAATATGTGTTGAGCCCCTGGTGTTGGTTTTTCATGGGAAACAAGTTGTAAAATCTCAGCCAATACCCTCAAGGAATATACAATTAAATTCTTAATTACTTTTTCCCATGACACCTAGCACAGCGCTGGGAGTGTGGGAGACCATGAATGTGTGACAGTGCTCACTTCGGCAGCACATGCACCATGAGTGTAGGAGGAACTCTTTCACGGGATAATTAGAAGAGAAAGCATGATATCGTCCAATCCTATCGTGTAGACCTTCAGCGTCCTGAGAGCGGTCCACAGACATGCCTCAGGAGGGTCACGTGGTGGCATGTCAGGCCACACCCCAACCTGCTGAATCGAAATCTGCTGTCTAACGAGATCCCCCAGTGATCTGCATGCACCATGAAGACGGAGAAGCCCGGATGGTACAGTAATGCCTATAATCATTTCATTACTTTTTCAAAGACAAGAAGTACAGAAGGATAAGCATATTTCAAGAATCATTTGCCTAGGATTAATGTCTAGGTGCCTCCATTTCCCAGATGGGTTACCTTAGTTTCTGATGTTTGGCTAACTCTTCTGAAATTTTTGAGGATGGTAATTGCTATTTCCCAGAAGGGACACAGAGGAATGAGATATCCTAAGTGTTTAACATCTTGCCTCACATGATGTGGGCAAATGGTCAATGCAAGTTTGTGCAAATATTCAAAATTAGCACTGTTGTGCCACTACTGGGGGTTGGGGAGTCACTGCTGCTAAGGATTGGGGAACTACAACAAGGATTATCGCTTGAAGGCATATGCAAAGCATGCATGTAGCAGGGAATTGACAAATGCCACAACAAAGTGGGCTTTCACTTTCTCAGAGTTCTGGAGGCTGGAAATTAGTGGTCAAGGTGTCAGCACATGTGTTTTTTTGAAGTTACTTTTCTTGGCTTGTAGATAGCCATCTTCTCTGCATTCTCACATGGCCTGTGCATGAAGAGACACTTCCTCTTTTTATAATACCAGTCCTTTAGGGTTAAAATCTCCCTCTGTGACTTCATTAGTCTCAATTACCTCTTTAAAGGTGCTATTGCCAAATACTGTCACATCGTGGTTTAAGGCTTCAACATATGAAGGTGGAGGCAGGGGGCACAACTCAGCCTGCAGCACAATGACCATCGAAGCCAAAGAAAGGGCCGGAAGGGCCTCTGAAGAGAACCACTCATCTGAATGGATTATTTCCTGGGGATAAACAGCCAAGTACCGGGCAGCTGAAAACAACAGATGTTTTTGTTTCTCACAGTTCTAGTCGCTAGAAGCCTGAACTCAAAGCGTGGGCAGGACCATGTTCTCCCTGGCTGCTGGAGGGGTGAATCCTCCCTGGGCTCTTCCTGGTTTCTGGTGTTTCCTGGCAAACCCTGGGCATCCTCGGCTTGAAGTTGCGTCACTCCGGTCACATGACTGCCTCCTTTCTGTGTCTTCACACTGTCTTCTCTGCGCATGTCTGTCTCTGCATCCGAATTTCCCCTTTTTATTAAAAAAAAGAAAGCAATCGTATTGAATTAAGGTCCACCCTAATGACCTTATTTTAACTTGCTTCCCAATATAAGGACCCTATCTCCAAACGAGGTCTCCTCCTGAGGTATCTGGGGGTTGGGACTTCAACATTATCTTTCTCAGGGGCTGGGGGTAGTTAAATCTATAACGTTAGGCAAGTGTGCTTACTGGTTTTTCAGGACAGTGAAGAACAACTGTCTGCTGTATATGGGCCACTGCAAATTTCTGGGGGGTTTTTATTGTTATTTTTAAAATATAAACTAACAAATGAAAGCAGGCTTGGGAACAGTAAAATACAGTGCTTTCTTTCTGAGTACTGGTGTGGGCAAGAATTGCAAGAACTGTATCTTCTCATGACTTGAGTGATTGTGGCTTAGGATAAATTCTTACTTTCCTGCTCTGTGCAGAAATGAACACTGTCTCAGCGGGCTTCCTCAGCAAGAGACAGGGGATGTATGGGAAGAAAGTTTCTGTGGCTTACTGTGTTAGGAGATTGGAGACTCTCTTTCTCTCTCTCTCTCTCTCTCTCTCTCTCTCTCTCTCTCTCTCTCTCTCTCTCTCAGCAGCAGCAGCAGCAGCAGCTGTGACAGGCTGAGAAAATGGAAAACGACTTTTGGTGGCGGGATGTGGGTTGATTTTTTTTCTCTAGTGGGCTTCCTGATGGAAAGGCTAGAGCTGTTTGTATCCTAGTCCTGTGACTGAACAAATGGCTGTCACTTTGCAAATGAGGACTTTGCTGCCTCCCGGGACATTTCCTACCAGGACACCTGGTAAAAGGTCAAGGAGGATGTTGATTGGCTCCCCGGAAAAAGAACGGGGAGGAGGTAGTTGGTCCTGTCGCCATAGTGACACACATCCAACATGGACCTGAGGCAGGGAAACCAAGCTTTTGATGGAGCTGAATCCCAGATGCGAGTGTGGACAGTGGCTTTGAGAAACTGAGTGACTAGCCCCATCACCCTGCCCTTCTTTCCCAGAGCCAGCAGTCCTTCTGCAGAGGAGCTGGAGGTTCTCTCTGCAGACTCCCAAGTACCTGAGCAGACACACTCTCACCTCCTTCCCCCCAGGTCTCCTCCAGCTAGGGCTTCTCTCTATCTCTCATGCTTTGGTCACAGCAGGGGGCAGATGCTGTATTTGGTCCCTTCCTTGGTATGGTGGTACCTTGGTACTCATCATTAATAGGTTCCAAGAAGAGTGGCAATTATCAAAAATGTTGAGTATCAAATAAATTATTTTGGCTGGAGAGGGTAACAGCAACAAACTCTAGCTTGTGTGTTGAGTACCAAACAGATGATGAGTACACAAACAAAATTTTCTTGTTAAATTTAATGAGTTTCAAAACGGCTGAATACCAATGTGTGACTACATCCTCAGTGACAGGAGCACATTCATTGGAAGGCCCAGGGGTGCCCCAGCCCCGCCCACTGCTTGTTTTGAATGTCCTGAATGATTTTGTGTGTCTCCAGGGTTTTGTTGACCTCCTGGCTCCAGGGAAGACAGGATTAGGAGCTCCAACCTGTGTTTGCAGGCCAGCTATCTTTGAGAAACTGATGCCAAACATGATACTACAAAGGAAGGTCAACTCATCACCTTTCTTCCAAACCTTCTGGTACTGCCAAACTCAGGGTGCCTGATAGCCACCTCATCCCCAGACCTGTCATCTTTGACTCTCTGTCCCCAGTCTGGAATCACAGGGTCAAATTGCCTTTAGTGCTCTGAAGTCAACTTCTATGTGTGGCCATTCATCACCTACAGCTTGGGGGGTCACTCCTGTATCTTCTCTGGGAAAAACGTCATTAGCATTACCTTCATGCTACTCTGTACCCCACACCAAGAAAGACCTGTGTGAAACCTGAGACCATGCCTACACCTTCCCCACTTCAGTGGCCCTTTTATGTGCCAAACAAATGCTGGACTCCTTAGCAAGGTGGAAGCTCTTTAAAGTTCAGCCTCTGGCTCCTAAGCTTCATCTCACAAACTCCTCCCCTCTTCTTTGCCGGCCTCTTACTTGTGTCATTCACAACTCAGCTGAGAGGGCAGGTGAGGAAGAAGACCTCCAGCGCTGCCTGAGCTCACCCTGCTAATGAGCTTGGCTCACCGGGTTTCCATATAGTAATTTATCTAGAACTCAGTAACTTGCTCAGGCAGGTACCAAATTGTGAGCTCCTTGAAAGCAAGGACTGTTCCTTCTACAGCTATGCCTCCTCTGTGCTTACTTCGGCACAGGATGGATATGCTTGCTTGCTCTCTTGCTCTCTCTGTCTCTCTGTCTCTGTCTCTGTCTCTCTCTCTCTTTCTCTTCATTCCTATATAGTGTTAAGAAATGAATGAACAGATAAGTGGATGAGTAAGTGAATTGTTCAATGTAATTGCCCCCTGCCTGCATTGTCAATAAAATTATTCATCTGTAACTTGAAGCCTGAATATCTGAGGTTCTTGAAAAACTCACCAGTTGAAAACTCACGTGTACTTGATTCACGTGAATCAAAAAAGTCTTCTTAGAGCAGAATTGCGTGGGGATTTTAGGGTTTTTGTTTGTTTGTCTGCTTGTTTCTGGCACTAGAAATTGAACCCACAGACTATCGCACTGGATTACATCCCCAGGCTTTAATTTTTTTTTTTTTTTTTTTTTTTTTTTTTTTTTTTTTTACTTTTGAGACAGGGTCTTGCTAAGTCACTAAGTTGCCCAGGCTAAGCTTAAACTTGCAGTCTTCCTGACTCAGCCTCCCTGAATCAGCACACCCAACTAGAACTGATCAAGTCTTAATGAAATACATGATAAGTGAAATTGAGCTGCCTTAGACAAAGGGTAAATCTGATTTTGTCAACATGCGCAAAGGGCCTGACCTCAAAAGCAAGTCATCCACTGTAGAAAAAAGTCAGCATACTCATACTGGCAGTTTTTGTTATTACCATTGTTGACTTTAGTTTCTGTTTGCACTTCATGTTTCTTTACTTCTCTAAGCCCAAGGATTCTCTGAAAAATTAGTTTAACACCAGCAACTTCACAGAATAGAAGTTTGCAAACCCCTGTAGCACACAGTAGGTGCTCAAGGTGGAAGAGTTCCCTGTTCCCATCAGCGTGATTCTAGCAGGTCTGCAGAGCACTGCGCTCAAGGGCCCAGCAGATGGCTGGAAAGCGTGAGCTGAGGGCAGGATTCCCCGCAGAGCTGGAGCCTGTGTGGGTAGACGATCCTATCACTATGCCAGTGCCCCCTCCCTGGGAGCCATGACTTCCAAATCTCCTTCCTCACTCTCTCGGGAAGCCTCAGGACTCCCTAATGGAGCTTGTTCTCCAGCAGCCCTGACCTGATGAAGGGCTCCCTGGCTTGTCCTGCCCACCTTCCCGCTCCTGGGCAAGCCAAGTCCTGCCCACAAGCTCACTGATGAGACTCGGTAGCATCTCATCAGCACGAAAAGAAGGAGGTCACCTGACACGATGATTTACAGTGGAACGGTGCGAATCCCAGGGTGAAATGGAGACAACAGATACTGCTCTAATGACGTACTTGTATTCTACTCTTTTCTCCTTCCTTATCTCCCGATTTCAGCCCGGTTGCTGTCCTCATTGTCATCACTGTCACCGGCAGCAGCAGTAGTACAGCCTGTGGCTGTCCCCAAGTTTCTGCTAACAATGAGGCCTCTGTTCTTGTGCAAACATTGATTCCGCTTTATCAGACCTGCATGCTTTAGAGTACACAACACACGTCATGGAAAGCAGAAATTTTTCTATCACTGAACTAAAATCTTCTCCACATTTTCTTCCTCCAAAGTATATTCACAGAGTGCCAGGGACGTACTATCATCTCTTCTTGTGCCTGGGCCCAGCAGGGACTCCCCAAATCCAGTGCTACCTCCCCTCTGAGTGCTGCCTGACTTGCGAGTTCACGTGTATTTACAGGGGTCTGTTCTGCCTCTTATTCATCAGAGACCAAAGTCTTCTCTTCAGAGCCAGCTATGATTGTTTCCCTTCAAGGACGTTATTAATATGCTACCCATGTCTTTGCTTACTGATTGGGAGCCTCGCAGAATGAATTAGTCAGCTTTCCCAAGATCATACTGCTGTAACAAACAGCCCTAAAATCTCAGGGGCTCACAATACCAGTTCTTAAAATTTCTTGTTGGTGCTACCCATCCTCAGTGGGGCAGTGGTGTCTCTGCCCCACCCCTGTTCTCATGTCAGGACCATACACAGCATGAGAAGGAGCCTCTGCGTGTTGTGTCATTTCACAGCAGAGGGGAGAGACACAGGACTCCCTAGAGAACTGCACCTGCTAGTCCTACTCCTGTTTTGCCGGCTGAAACAAATCACATGAACAAGCATGAAGTTCTTAGGGTACTGCAAAACTGGGCAATGCATGGGGATAAAAGAGATCAGTGTAAGCAACTGTATAATCTGCTATAATATTAAAGTCTCTCACAAAACTAGTGATGGTAACCTTGGGGAGATGAGGAACCACCTACTAATATCTCAGAAGACCAAAGTTCAGTAACAGTCATCATGAGCAGCAGGGGTAAACTAACATTTTATTGAACACCTACTGTGTGCCAGACACTAGACTGAGGACTTTGGGATATTTTATCTCAGTAAAATGTCATTTATTCATTGGTATGCATTGCACACCAGACACTAGAGAGATGGTTGTATGGTCTCAAATACTGAATGTATATAAAACTGGCAAATGCTATGGGGTCCCAAGGTTAGAGGGTCTTCTTTACAGGACTGATGCCCTGGGATGAGAGATATGCATCCAGACATGGAATGAGATGAGGTATGTTTATGTTTTCTTTGGTAAAAAATGTCTATTCATGCTCTCTGCCCATTTTGAGTTCAATGAGTTCCTTAACTGCTCAGATGTGCCCATTGATAGAAGAATGAATAAATTATGGAAATATATAGTGGAAAATGATTCAGTCCTTAAAAAGATACTGCCATTCGTGACTGCACAGATATCTGAAGGACATTTTGTTAAATGAAATAAACCAAGTACAAAAAAAAAATACCACATGATTTCATTTATATGTGGAGTACACCCAAAACATCAAAAACAGAGCAGAGTAGGGTGGTGAGCACTCATGGCATAGAGGGAAGAGGGAACAAGGAAAAGGTCACAGGGTACAGTTGGAAATTCATGAGTCCAGCAAGTCTAGAGCTCCCTCGTGCACATGAGGAACACAGTTAACAGCGCAGCCTTACAGCCTGGACATTTGCTTGGATAGTGGTTTTTAGGCACCCTCACTGCGCACAGAAACGTAACTGTGGAAAGTGATGGATGAGTTAATTTGCTTAACTGTGGTAATCATTTTACTATGTATATTCATATAAAAGCAGCACAGCCTGCACCTTAAATATATCCATAAAAAGAAAAAAGGAGTAAAATTAACCAGCACACAGAGAAAATTCTGGGTGGTGCCCAGAGACCTGGGGCACCCGGGAAGCCCAGCAGCTCCAGTGACAGAGTCTTGGTTGTAATGCATAGATATGAGGCGATCACCCATCCCGGGAGAGAGGTGGGAGGAGTCCGCCTGAACTGTGCCTCCTGCCTGGTGTCCAGGGAGAGTGTGGCTGCTACCCTCACAGCCTGTGTGACCAGCTGCCCTCAGCTCAGGTCCGTAACTGTCACCTGCTCCCTGCTGTGGGGTCCTGTTGCCACCAGCACTAGTCAACCAGGCACTGGTCTGCTCAGGCTGCCATAGCAAGAGCCCACAGATGGGGCCACTTACACCGCAGAAATTCATTTGTTACAGTTCCAGAGGCTGAAAATCCAAGATCCAGGTCATGAGGGGGTTGATGTCTGCAGAGTCTTCTCCCCTTGACTTGTGGAGAGTCACCTTCTTCCAGTGTCCTCACTTGGTCCTTCCTCTGGGCTCCTGCACCTGTGGTGTCTCGGTTGATCTCCAGGTTCCCTCTCCTCATGAGGACACCAGTCGTATTAGATGGAGGGGCGTCTTCACGGCCTCATTTTAACTCAGCCACCTTTTCAGAGACCTTTATCTCCGAATGCAGCTCTGTTTCGAGGTGCTGAAAGTGAGTGCTGAAATGTGATTGGAGAAAGAGCATAATACAACTGGTAATATCTCGAACAGTTCTGTCCCCAACAATAAAAATAGAGGTTGAAGTAAAATAAATACTAAGGTGAGAAAAGAATAATACTCTTGAGAAGCCTACAAAAGCTTCACAGAAAGGGTGAAGGAACTAAATTGTGGGTTGTGATTAAATTTTTGATAAGCAGAGGATGAGGAAGACAGAGGAAATAGCATGTGCAAAGTCAAAGCACCTCAAAAATATCTCAAAGAGGAGAGGCCAAGGTAATTGGACCCGCTGCCACACTGGACACTGTGGGTGGTATAGGCAGAGGATGCTGAGGCCAGGAGTGAAGAGTTCTGCCGTCCCCAGTCCTGAGTCAGGCTGCGCAGTGCAGGGATCTATTTCAGTGCCAGCACTAAGGACTGTGGCAGGGTAGTGTGAACTGTATTTTAAGTGCCTGACTGTATATTGACTTGTATGTGTCTTATCTCTTTCTTTGACAATGAACTAGTGACTTCCATGTCTGAAATTGTTTTGTCTTTGGAAAAAAACAAAATCAGGGATACCCTTCTCCAAGGATGCTAGTGATGATTCAGTGAGGTCATGGAGGTGAGATTTCCAAAATCTCTTCGAGATGTTAGTTATTTTAGTCCTTACCCCTCAGAGAACGTTGTCAAATGTGGACAGAAGGATAGCAACCTCACCCAGCTCAGATACATTGATTTTGCCTTAGTGGCATCCACAGTGAGACCAGTTTTTCTCTGCTAGGTCATAGGTTGGAGCTTCAGGTACTCATGAGTTCTTCACACCCACTTATCCTCCGCAGGCGACTGTGTGTGAGCCTCAGTCTACACCCCTTCGCATTTCTGCAAGACAACCTTGGGCTTATTTTTAAGAATACCATGCCTGTTGGATAAGGTGGCTGTTAACCAAGGAAAGCCAGCGGCATCTAGCAACTGGTTGAGTCAAGGAAATGACTTCTCCTTGGAACCTCCAAAGTAAACCAGCACTGCTAATAGTGTGATTTTAGCCCTGTAAGCCTCATTTTTTACCTCAGGTGCCCAGAGCTGTAAGAAAATAAGTTGTTGTTATTCCAAGCAATAAATAAATAAATAGGTACAGTATATATGATTCTGGCATTCAGGCTCTGCATTTCTTGGACGTTATTCCAACTTGGGCCCTGGTCACCTATCAATTCCTTTGTTTATTTTTATTTTAGATATAACACAAAACCAGGATTTCTCTAACCCGTCTCCACACCATGGTACCCACACACATCCACAAACACACAGATGATCTTTTCTACCTGCAGTGGATGAAATGCACCACAATGTGATATATAATTCTCATACGTGTGTTACCACCAATGCAATCTCAATAGCCTCCATAAATATTGTTAGCATAGGAATGCAGAACCCCAGAGCAGGGAGCAGCCTGCAGGGGAATTTGTTTCTTGTGTTGTGTGGCATTTAAATCCATGTTCTCACCAGGTGAAGGGGAATGAACCATTTCTGCAGTATTCTGTGCTAGCCAGGCAGAACTGTAGGTCTCGGTTCTTGGATGTGGGCAGCATTTCTGTTAGCCTGCACTGGTGTCTTAGTTACTTTTCACTCGTTGCTGAGACAGAATACCTGACACCCAAAATTAGGGAAGGAAAGGTTTATTCTTACAGTTTCCCAGGAGTTTCAGTCCATACTTAGTTGGCTCCAAGGCAGCGTGGAGTAGTAGGGCTGCCATTCATGGCAGCTGCCAAACAGCAAGGTGTGCTGGCGAGAGAGAGAGAGAGAGGGTAGAAGAGCAAGAAGAGGAAGACCCACGTTCCTTTTGCCCTTACACTGTATGTCAGCTCCAACCCTGGGCAGGTGCAGTACTCACACCAACAATCCCAGTGCTAGACAACAAACCAATCAGAAATGCCAGACTCAGCCCCATCCAAATTACGAGTCCTTGGGGGGACACAGAATCATCCAATAGAACTGGTATGCTGGTGAATACTCTGTCACTTCTCTCTAAGAATCTGGATTTATAGCATTTGCCACTTTCTATTGTGTAACTAATCCTACTGTGGTCAGTTTCAAGATACCAAACTGAAGTGAGTGAAATCTGATTTGGGAGAAGTGTTTGTCATTGACTTGTTCAAGGTGATATGAACACATTTCAAGACATCAGTGTCACTCAGGTGGCTTCACAAATAAGCAGGGGGTAATGGTTTAAATATAATTTGTACCCCATCTCCCCACCTCTGATTCCTGCAAGTTAATCCCCAAAGTTTTAAGTTAATGTTATAGTAAAAGGACAGGAACTTAGACCAACTATGGAGTCAGGCCTCTGGGAAGTAATAAGATTAAGTTGTTAGGTACTAAAGTAGACTTCCTATGAATAAACGTTGGAGATTTTATAAGGAGAGGGACCCACATGTTCCTGCTATGATATGGGGGGGGTCATCACCAGAGGCTGCATTGTCTCCAAAACCAGGCACCAACCTAGACCTCTTTTTCACATTATTTTTGGAGATAGAGTCTCACAATATACTTCAGGCTGGCCTTGAACTCACTATGTAGCCCAGGTTGACCTCAGGCTTGCAGCAATCTACCGGCCTAGGGCTTCTGAGTGCTGGGGTTTTAAGTGTGTGCTCCATGCCTGGTTAAACCTCTTTTTTTTGTAAATAGAAGCTTTACCTCTGTTGTTTTCTTATAGTAATAAAACAACAGATGTACACTATTTTGTAGGCCTTGGTGCTGGGCCCCACATACCTGCTTATCTAGTCTTGTGTGCCCTACTGTGGTTCTGATCCTACTTACTTCTGACGAGTCTCTAGAAGAAGCTGGAGCCTGGCTCTGCCTTCCCAGCTACACTCTTCCTTTTTTCCCTGAAAATGATTTCAGTGATTCTTCTCTATAAACAACCTGACTCGCCCTCGAATGCCTTCCACTCTAGCTAAGAACTCAGTCTCTTCTCCTTCCAAGCAGCTAATTTTGTCTTGGTTTTATCACACCTTTTCCAGAACTGGGAAAGTATTTTGAAAGGTCTTTGATTTGGGCACAATGTTCTGCCCGTTGCTTCTGTCCACAGAACACAGTGGTTTCTCTTGGGGCTCACATAGGACAAGATCTGCTGGGCATCACTGTGAGATCCCTTCCTGATTTGCAAAGGGGACAAACCAGTGGCCCATTCTATCTACATCTTAACTATAAATTCTCAGGTAACTCGGCCTCCTCTCTGTAAACTGTGAGCACAGAGACAAAAAGAGCCTGTCAGCTGATGAGGCCTGACCCTTGCTTCTCTCCCCCTCCTCCGTTCTTCCCAGCCTTTCCTCCTTCCAATTAATTGAATTAGCCAGTGTGTAACTGATGCTGGGTACAATGGATTCCAATGAGCAGAAAGGAAAGTTCGGACAGAGCATTGCTGAAAAGAGCTTTCTGAGTCAAGGTACTTCACTGGAGTGCAGATAAAGGAATTGGCTTATTTTTCAGTCACTCAGAAAAAGGATTGTCCTGCCTACTTTGACTGAATTAGCCATAATGAATCTAATTTTAACGCTCTGTGGTGATAAGAGTATGGCAAATGAGAATGCCGGCCTTGGACGTGATTCTTGAGGGTACAATGCGTTCCTGCTGATCGACAAGCAGTGTGTCAGATTCCTCTAATTGAGACCAATTAGTAGGAAGACCAGTCAGAATTAGGGAAGAGCCAGGCAGGATGTTTTATAGGAGAACGGTCCTTCCAGTTCAAGGACATACAGACACACATAGGCTCCACCCTTGGGAGGGAGGTCCAACAGCCATCGGTCTGAGACCAAGTTAATCAATCAGTACAACTAAATTTTCAAAAGCAGTTTATCCTGTACATGTATTTTAATTATTGGCTATCTTCATTACTTCCTGGGAGGATGCAAATGTAAAATTTACATCAATAAATTAAATCCATTTGAAAACAAATGTTACTCTGGAGCTTAGATTTGTGCTTGGATTTTGACAATGTATTTTTTTTTCTCGTGTTTACAAAACATTTATTCAGCACCTGCTCTATGCCAGCATTGTGCTTCTACTAAAGAATTAAAAATCCATAGGAGCCCTGCTCTGTCTGACAGTCAAAGTATGTGCTTCCCTTCAGCATCAGAATCTCCTGGAGCTTATAAGCAGTTTCAGGGTAATCCACCCACACTGCAAGCCTGGGGCATCAGGGCTTGTAGGGAGAAGTCCCTAAGTGTGCACTTGAAATGGTTTCTGAAGGTCATTCCCATGCAGTCTGAAGTGTGAGGTCGCTCACTGCAGGCCGCTTGAGGATAAGGGCTCCTGCTGTGTTTTCCCCATGAGGCCTGTATGTTGGATCCATGTACTTGGCCTTCTCAGCCCACGTAATTTAACTCATACAGAATGAGAGCCCCATCAACACCAGCACTTCAAAGGGGGCCGCGTCTGATCCCTGCTGGACCGTGGGCCTTATAGGGAACAAGACTTATGCTACCTGAAACAACCCTCCTTGTAGCACAATCTGATTCACACTAAGTCCTTAGAAGTCCACCCTCCCTGCCTCTTGTTGTATCTCTCTCCTCCTTTATTTCCTTTCTCCCATCCTTTCTGCCAAAATTAAGTCACCATTGTCTACTGCATCTTGTTTCATCTGTTTTAGGTAATGCATGAATTTACACATTTGGAATGATGAAAGAGAGGGGAAAGTAAAGAGGAGAGAGGAGAGAGAAAGGGGAGAGAGGAGAGAGAGGAGAGAGAGAGAGGAGAGAGAGGAGAGAGGAGAGAGGCAGGCACTTTCACACACAGTACTTTTGTATGAGATAACTAGTAATGATCATTGATATAGCTTCCACAGAGTGTCAATTTCCAATTGTTCCTGCTCCACTTTCATGACTTGCCACATCCAATCTGATACTGACTCAATATTTTTCTCTTTAACGAAATTCCCTGGCTCTTACTCACAAAGCTGACTGGATCCTAAGCAATACTGTGGGTGAATTCACGTGTCTGATGCACTAAGTCGTATTTTTTCAAATCCACATTAAGCACGTGTATCTAGGAACACGTTTAGTGCTCCCTTGTTTCCACACATGCACATACGTTTCCCACCCTGTATTGGAGACTCTCCCTTCTACCTCCCTGGGCCTGGCCGCACTAGGCATTGAGATGCTTCATTCAGATTTGAAGCTCCTCTACACGTGGCTTGGCTTTTTCCTCAGGCCTGGTGCTGTCTTTACTATGTCCACCATGCAAGAAAATTTCTCTTTGTCTCCAGTCTTTGCTTGGGTTCCTTCTAGAACATTCTCTTCTCCACCAACCCTAAGCCACCCAGAACTCTCCTTTCTTTGCAACTTAGAAAGCAATTATATACCAAGCATCTACTTCTTTCTCTGGGAGCAACAGGCTTCTCTATACATTCAGAGAATATTAATTAACCTGCTAGGAATCTATTTTCTAAGCGCTTGTCCTATGTGCTTTTGCCGTTAATGGGCTGTTTTGGAAAATAAACAATTTTAAGTATTATTGCTTGCTTGCATGAATTAGATAAATAGAATCTTTTTTTCATTTAGTTTTCTGATTTAAGGAACAGTTTAATAATAAAAATGCTTATGTTTCAAGCCACTGATATTTTTAAAAAGAACAGTTCTTTGGGAAAAAAGTCCCCCAGTTCAGGGTATAATTTAGAAGCACTGATCAGCTCTATATCCACCCTATTGGGCCTTGAGGATCAGCTTACATCAGTTATGGTTCCTTAAAGTCCACCCCTTCCTTTTGAGACAGGTGATGGGGGCTGAGGTCAGTGTTGTTTGTTTATCCCTAACTTCCCACCGTGCTCTACATCTCAAGGCCAAGGAATCAGTCTGACCTATGGCAGGCTGCTTACCGCAGTGAGCTGGGTTTCCACATGTCTCTGCAGTTCTTCATGCTCAGACTTGTAGGGAGCAGAATTGGAAGAGTCCCGTGGTTGTGAGTATTCTGCTCTCAGCCAGTAAAGGAATTCATCTAGTGGATCTTAGGGAAGAAATATTTAGAAAAGAGAGAGGAATGGTGGAAGGAAGAAGGAAGGAAGGAAGGAAGCGAGGGAAGGAGGGAGGGAGGGATGGGGGGATGAAGGAAGGGGTGGAGGAAGGGAGGGAGGAAGGCAGTTGTGAAAAAGCATGGTACGATGGAGAAAAAAAAAACAGAGAACTAAAGAAAATACCTGCTGAGTCTTGGAATTCATGCTCATTCCACAGTTATCTTCCTGGGAACCCCAGGTTTAACCTCTTTGGGCCTCACTTTCCTCATCCTTAAAGCAGAAGTAGATTAGATTCATCAGACGAGTTCTTTATTTTTTTAACACCAAAAATCTTGCATTTTCCTTTTAATTAAATGTTGTGTTGAAACCACAATACACACAGTGGATAAAATCAAAGATGTTCTCGCTAAGGGATATTTAGAGCAGGGTAATCAGTCAATGGCTTTTTTGAAGGCCAAGCAATACAGTGATATCATCAGATCTTCAGCTGGATGGCTTACAATGACTGCTTTAGGAAAGATAGATTCAAGAGGGTAAGACTGCAGGCTCAGTCACCACTTGTCTTAGTTACTTTTTGCTCGTTGCCGAGACAAAATACCTGACGCCCAAAGTTAGGGAAGGAAAGGTTTATTCTTACAGTTTCTCGGGAGTTTCAGTCCATAAAGTGGGCTCCAAGGCAGCATGGGATGACGTGGCTACAGTTCATGGCGGCTGCAAGCTGCAAGCCGCAATCCGTGCTGGCGAGAGAGAGGGTGGCGGAAGAGGAAGCAAGCAAGAGGAAGACCCGCCTTCCCTTATACTGTATCTCAGCTCCACCCCTGGGCGGGTGTAGCAGTCACGTCATTAATCCTGGTGCTAGACAACAAACTGATCACAAGCATCAGACTCAGCCCCATCAAAAGTATGAGGACTTGGGGGTACATAGCATATCCTATATACCATTTATCAAAGTAGTTACTGTGAGCCAGAGTAAAAGAGAAGAGTGCGGAGTTGGAGGAGTGGAGGGACCAGTGCTAGGACCCAGAAACAGAGAAGTAGAGAGGAAAGAAGCCAGCCAGGCTTCTGCCTGGCCCTGTTACATCACCAGTGTCTTTGATTAACCAGACACTTCCCCAAAACTAGGTTAAAACTCACCTCACACAAGCACAGAGCTGGATGTGATCAGGAAAGCCTGCACCCATTGAAGACCCACAACCTTGGCGTCATCCAGGAACTTACTGGACTCCACCCCTAAGTCAAAATCTGCACTAAGCAAGCTCCCCAAGTGATTGCTGGTCACATTGGGGTTCAAGAAAACTCTTAATGGAAAAACGTTTTAGAAAGAGATGAACCTACACCGAATTCCCAGATGCTCATTTGATGGTATTGACTTTGGGCAAATCCCTTTCCCTTCTGAGTCTTATTGTGCACATCACAGAGGTCACAATACTCACCTGACAGGAGTTTGTGGGACACACAGGCTATGAATGGAACTTAGTCTTTAGCCCGGCACACATCCCTCCCTTCCTCGGTGGCCAGGAGACAAGGAAGGCGGTGAAGATGGGGTGCTGGGCCTCCCTTGCATTTCTGGCACCCATTTTCAATTTTCAGCAATGTTTCTTCTCTACTGAAAGAAATTCATCAGACTTTCTTTGGAAGTAGGAAGAAAGATTTCCTTCTTAGATTAACCAATTTCCAGGAATATTTGCCACTACTTCATAGTACAAGCAAAGACCATGGAGGGTGAACTCAAACCGACTAGATCTTAACTTCCTCCTGCAGCCGGCCCTGAGCAGCGCTGGTTGGGCTGCACAACCTCAGGTATTCTCATCTCTGAGAACCTTGCTGGTGTTTGTGAGGCTTAAAGGAGATATGATATGAACAAAAGCCTCGTTCTTTTTATAAATCTTTATTTCTTGCTTCTTTTCATCCATGACTGCTTTCTCTCATTGTTAAAAGACTCTCTGTAGTCAAAACTGTGGTGAGAACTATGGTGGAGGAACATTCATGCTTACATTCACTCAGTAGAATCTCCTGTATAACCACCGTGCGCTACTGTGGGTGCTAGGGATGGGGGGTAACGTGGTATGCTGATGTCACCGTGCCTTCTCCTGTCCATCTTGTGGGGAGCTGCTGTGCTAGCCATTGTCCTAGGGGCTGGGGATACAACACATCTGGGGTTTATTCTGTGGATATCAATTGTGCCAGGACTGACTGGGAGTGAGATTTAGTCACCAAGGTACACACAAGCAAGGTCTGTGGTCATTTTGATGGGATCATAAAACCTCCTTCATTAGGGTTTTAGGGCTAAGGCTTATTCTGCATCCTCTCTTAAAAACGCACCTGCACACACACTTGGCAAATTAATATAAGCAACGCTGAAAATATTTAACCTCCTTAGAAGAGCAAACTGTTTGTCAAGAATCCTGGCAGGCCGTTTGCATGCAAACACTTAATGGGCTGCTTTTAAATGATCCTCATCTGCTGATTGGAACAGGCCTCCTCAGACCTCAGTAGCTCTTTGTTAGCTATTAGTTGGGGCCTCAGCACAGGAGCAGGAAAGTCCTCAAGATACACTTATTGAAAGATATCGAATAATTCAGCCTCCAGTGTTTTCATGGGCCTTTAATTCGGTAGAGATCCAGTGAATCTGCTTTGGCTCAGCTGCTGTTACACACCAGTCATGAAGAAATGATGACCAAATGAAAACTGCACATAGTAGGTGGTCAGGGAACATTTGTCAAAAAACTTAATAAAGTAATTTGAATTCTTTCCTCTGAACGCCACGTGCTTTTTCAGGACACTTCTTCAGACATGTGCGGATGCGTGTTTAACACCTGGTTCTAAGCAGGACAATGGCAAAGCCCTGACTTGTAGTGCTAACCAATTTCCCTGGTGTAAATATTCTCACCCTGCAAATTTCAGAGTACCAGCGTGAGATCGCCGTATTCCACCAAACAGATGCAAAGACGTAAGTAAACTCAAGGGCATGGATTGTAGCGAAATGGGAAATTACTAGGGAAGAATGGATTTGGAGGCTTTATTATCTGTTTTTTATATAATTTATTTAATTGTAGTTTTTAGAGTTTAGACTTTAATAACAGCTGTGTTTAACTAGCAGCTTTGCAAAATCCCTGAGCATGGAACAATCAGCTCTCAGGAGTCAGTGTGAACCGGCTCCAGTCACCCCGGTTTGAATTGGCTCCAGTGCTCTGGTTTCTTGCCCATTTAACATACGCAAGCTGAGAGTGGTGCTGCTCTCTGCTCTCATTCTGCCTCCTGGGTTGTCTGTCAAGACCCTGAGCTTCCTAAAACGCAACGAACCTGTGATGGGGTGTGCTCTCTCGCCCATGGAACCCCTCCAGCAATTCATGTGCCCCCTTTTGTGGCAGTCTTCACTTTGCCTCTGTGTATGAAGAGGTATTTGTGTGCTGCGTCCCACTAGAGTGCATGTAATCAACATTTCGAACTTCGGATATCAGCTAAATTCCCTGTCCCCTGGGTCTTGAGTAGATTTGGTTCCGACGCATAGGAGGATGGGTGAGGTCTGGTGCCTTCCTACCCAGTCTGTCCGAGGATGGGAGTGGTGAGTGATCACATTGGCCTGTGGCCCTCCGGCTGTGTTACCCGCACAGGTACCCTGCAAGGGGGTCCTTGCTTCCTCACTGATGCCTGAGGCATCCCAGACCTGAATGCAGCCTTTTTCCCACGATGTCCCTCAGAACCTCCTGCACACAGGGAGTTGTGCATCCACGAATGTTCCTGAGGTCTGGGCCCTGGCGCGGTTAGGGTTTGCTGTGGTTAATGCGGCTGTTATTTCACATTCCCGTACGCACCACCCCTTTTCCTCTTTGAATCCTGCCTTCCTCCTCTTCTCCGAGCTTCTGTCCTACAACTCCTCCAGGAAATGCAGTAGCTCTTCATCTCATAAGAAGAGCTGATTATGCAGGAAAATGAGATTCTTTCCACTTTTTTTTTTGTTTGTTTATTTTTTTGCATATCCTTAGGTTCAGCTGTGCTTACAGAGTCATGGACCCATGGTTCCAATTCTTCCCTTGTTTTATATTGTGTTGCCCAACATTAGAGTGCGGGGTGGGGGGAGTTCTTGCAAGAAGGGAACTAAGAGAAGAAAAAAAGAACACGAACAAAGAAATGGACAGCTCTGCCAAGTCCTGTCCCAGGGAGGGCAGCACCACTCGCTCCATAGAGAAACCCTGGAGTGCTACCCCTCAGAGTCACCCTGAGCACTGGCCTTAGCCCAACACCCCACCCATCAGTCACTGCCTGCATCCAGCCCCCCAGGCTGGCAAGCACTTCCCGTCACACATGCAGCAGATCCCGTAGGTAGTAGGCTACTTCCTCCAAATGAATTGGTACAGACCAGGGGGAGCAGAGTCCCTGGAAACAGTAAAACATCCTAGCTCAGAGGATACAGGCAGAGTATGAACAGCACTGACTGCTGTCTTTCAGAGCAAAGCAGACTGCCGAAGTCATCAGAGCACCTTTCTTTTCTGTTTTTCCTTACTCATCCCATGAAAAGAAGAAAGTAGGCTACAGGTTTGTCGTTCTGTGCTATGAATTATGGTGCTACCCTCAGGTATTGTATTCTGCTGCTTATGTTGTTGTTAACAGTAGCATAAATATCTGCAGGTAATTTGATAGTAGGTATTCTCTTTCTTCCATACACTTATAATTAATTCCATATTTCTTTTACAAGCATAATTTCAGGGAATCCACGTAAAAATCATGTAAGAGAAATGTTGTCATTAGTCCAGTGTTTTCAGGTGACCAAAATAAGGTTCAGAAAGATTAAGAGACTTCTCCAAGCTCCCACAGCTGACCTGACTGGGCCTCAGTCTAGGGGAGGAGTGACGGATTATCGGGGTGGGACACTGGCGCTGCCTTCTCCAGCCGGAGGGAGGGACAGTTGTTCCTCTTTATAGAATCCCTGCTGACCATCCGTATTCCCAGAGGATGTTTAGAAGTGAACACATGACTCAAAAAGGCAATTTCTGCACCTGTGTGAATGAGTAGATGTAGGAGATCTGGGACCCCAGGCCTGGTAGGAGTTGGTGGAGGAGAGTCCAAAAGTTCTACCATTCATTCATCACCTACTCCTAGATCACCTACCACATCTCAGGCTCTGACCTTACAAGCCCAGAGGACAGCAGTAATGAAGACAGACAAGTCCTACCCCTAAGGGCAGGACTACAAGTGCTGTGAGCTCACCTGTGGCCGTCGTGTTGGCCTTGCCAGGTGCCCCATTCATCCAAATGTCTTTCAAATCAGGAGTTCTCTGGGTCTACTGCTTTGAACATGGTGAGAGTTGTCATACGCATGAAGGGGACAGGAAGAGGAGGAGAAGAGAGGGGGGGAGATGCCGAGGATAAAGCCATAGGCAGCGCTGTCCTGCATCTCCCATCACTGCTCATAAAGGGTATATATTGGGCTTCTGCCTAAGATCTTCTTTTAAAGAAAGGATGCTGCTCCCGGAAAAAGAAATGAAAGAGTAGAGGAATGAAGGATGGAGGGAAGAAGAAAGAAAAAGAGAAATGGTTTTTGACCTGGTTCACTTAAAATCAAATTTAACTTGAGAGGGAAAATATCTACCCTCTTATTTTCTTGAGCACATTCATCTCTAGGATTGTGGTCTGTGTCTTAGCATTAGAACTGCAAGTGCCTTTGGTTACTGTCTAATTACTAGGAGGAAATTAGCTCAGAGAGACAAGGTGACTTGTCCTTGTTCACCCAGCTGATAGGGCGAGAACAGAAATCTCCTGTCTCCAGCTTGAGGTCCTCTCAGGATATTTTTCTTTATACTTACGGTGAAGAAAGTGATACATTTGTACACTGCATTAGCTAACTATGTTAATTCTAAGTTTTTCTGTGTGTTTTCCTTCTGTATTTTCCCTTTATGTTCATTTCAAGGAGAAAACTAGCATCCTCATCAAAAGAGACAGAAAGCAATTTTATTTGAGATCCTGCACTCATGATGGACCTCCCTTGTAGTCCACGTCTCAGCGTGGGGAAGCATTGGTTACTCAGCCCCCATCAGAGCTCTCCCTCAGCATCCCCTGTGCCGGTGGCCTCCTAGTAAGGTAGGGACAGACAAGGGTGAGCTCTGCCACCAGCTCAGCAAGAGAGGAGCGACGTGCACTTTGCAAAGGCTGAGTGGAATCTGTCCTGGTGTGTTGTGAGAAGCTGCCATGAAAAACTGATACAGTGGAGCCTGGGTCACCTGGGGTAGAAACCTGGGTAATCTAAGCCTGAATCCTTCTTCACCAAAGAGGACCTGAAGGACAGAAGCTGGCACTCCTGGGAAACTGTGGAGCAGGGGACACTGTGGCCAGTGAAATGGAATTCATATGCCACCAGTAGAATCATTAGTGTTCAGAGGCACAAAGCTGGAGGGGAAAGTTGTTTTCAAACCAATTTTAGCAGCTGGGGTAGCAGGATGGGCTCAAGAGGTGGAACTGGACAAAGACAAACGGGGCAGCCTGTACCAGGGTCCCAGAGGAAGTCAGCTGCACAACACTGATAAATGATGCACTGTTTTGTATTAACCAGTCTGGTACACAGTGCTTCGTAAGTCCACCTTTCCGGATCTCCAGGGTCATGCAACTGCTCCAAACCCCATGGACCTCGGAACTATCTGGGCAGACTTGGATGTGATCAGAGGAGTTTATGTTTCCTGTTGGCAACTCCAAGCAGTGCAGTTGTAGCTGTCACACGGCTGTGGCTGGTTAACTCAAACCAGGAGGGAGTAACCTGTCCTATTCAGGGAAAATCCAAAACCAAGGAAGATGGTGACATCACTGGAAGCCAAAAATAATAAGACAAGGCAAAAGAATGGGGCAGCTTGAGGATTGCAGCATCACAAGTCCTGATTCTTCCCCCAGAACTCTCCAGTTCTTATACCACAGAGGAAGAAGGCCTTCCTCTTTACGTGGGCCAAACGATCCTCACACACAGATTGAAGGATTGATTACTAAATACATAGGCAGAATGGAATGTGTCCCAAAGGCAGGATAGCAAGGACACTTGGCCATCTATCACACGTATCTGGGTTTACAAAATGTGATTCTGAAAGAGAACAAAGAAACTTGCAAGGGCTGAGCTCTGGCATTTGAAAAGTCCCTTCATGGACATAGTGTGATATTGTAGATGCTTGGGAGGGGAGAGTGCTGGCATGGACAATCCAGTGGAATTGGAGGGAGACAGTGCCCAGTTCTCTAAGGGAAGGACTGTGGAGGTTTGGAGGTCCAGGCCATGATGGCAGTCTTGCACCTGACACTGCAGAAGCACAGGAAGGAGTAACTCCTGGAGTGGGGAGCAAGGCTATGAGCTTTTGTTTTGTGTGTGACGAACAAAAGACAATCAAGATCAGCTGGACAGAGATGCAAAGAAGGCATCCATGGGCCCCACCTGTGCGCAACAATACATTATACGGTTGCTTTCTGCATCCATAGGTTTTGTTTCCATGGATTCAACCAAACATGAATTGAAAAGACTCATTAAAATCACATCTATACTGAACATAAACATTTCTCCTTGATGTTATTCCCTAAACAACACAATATAACCATCATTTACATACCATTTGCATCACATTATGTATTATCAATAATTTAGAGTTGATTTAATGTATATAAGCTGCAATTTGCAAGTTGTATGTAAATACGACATCTATATAATGACCTTGAATCTTGGTATCCATGAGTTCCCTGGGAATACTGAGGGAAAGACTGTAGTGTCGAGAATGTCTAGAATAAGCCATGCTTTTATCATGCTGGGGAAAACCAGCAGAAGGCCTAGCTCTCACTTTTGTGTCCAGGAGTTCTCAAAAGAAAGAGCGCAGCCATGTGAAGGATGGTACAAATGGGCTAAGAATATGTAAGATAGTTATACCTTTCCATTTGAGTCTGAGAGGACCAACTTTTATGTCTGAATGAGAAAAGTCTCAAGAGCATGGTAAGAAAAGTAACTAATATGCCAATTACACACTGGCATTCTTCCCACCATCTTCAACCTGACTGTGAGTGCGAAATCTGGAGTCTGATTTGGCCTCCGTAAGTGGAGAAGGTGAATACCTACTTAGGATAATTTCAGAGCTGTCAGGAGGTTCCTAAGAAGTCTTTAGTCCTTTGGTGCAAGACTTTATTCCCCATTAAAATGCAAGTTTCAGTGCCATTTAGTGTCTACTAAATCAGTGAGATACGTAGCATTTGAAAATAGCCCATGCTGGTGGAATTGGAAGGAAAGTGGGGTCCACACACTCTCATTCCTGGGGACACTGTAGTCATGTAATCCAGAATATACTAAGAATCATATAGATTTTTCAGACATTCTAGAATTGGCTCTAAACAAAGAAAAACTATATGCCTAAAGATTTGTCATTTGGGTATAAAAACAGAATTGGAAGCAACCTAAACTTGAATATTTGGCAATAAGGGAATTATTACACATATTTCAGAGCACTAATGTCATAGAATGTTGATCTTTCATTAAATGTAACAGTTTCAAATATTTTATAACAAAGTGGAAGAATATTTATGCTTTAATAAGGTAAAATGTAGAATGCAAAGTTGTAAGAACTGTGTATGACTATGATGTTGTGACCTGGAAAGGAACAAGAGAAAATGAAAATCACTGACTTACCAGGTTTAGAATTAGTATGATGATTCTTGTATTTTTGTTTCCATCATGTGTTTTAGAGTGTCTGTTCTGACCTGAAACTTTTAAACCCGGGGAAGTGAAAATGGATAGGGTCAGGATGCCTGGCTGGCCAAGACCCAATCAGTAGTGGAACCATTTGGACCTGCAGTGGGAAATGCAGGAGAAGAGTTTGTTCAAGCCTGAGCAGTGAGTTTGGAGGCCATGGAAACTGGGGAGACAGCAATGGGAGGAAAGGGGTGCCACAGAGCAGGTGTTCCAGGCTGGGTTGCAAGCCCCTGTTCTTCTCAGGAGATCTTGTTGTCTACTTGAAACTGTGGGCATCTCCCCTGGGCCTGTTGAGGATGTACCCCCTCCTTCTGCGAGCTGCTTTTGTAATTTCCCTAAGACAGAGGAGAGCTATGCCGCCTGTCTCCATGCCCTCAACCGTGTTCTTGCTACCTTAGGGCCCAGAAAGAGAGCAGAGGAACCTCTGCTGGACAGAGGTTGGGTTCCAAAGTGGGTGTCTGTAAATATACCTGCTCCAGGTGATTTCTACTCTGGCCTTCCAGCATGCAAGGTGCTATGCCCAAAACCAGCAATTACACCAATATTGCCATTGAACCAACATACTGGACATCTCCACCAACCAGAGCAACTGCCAGCGATGTTGCATCTTTTATCACCAATCTCTACCTAACTCCCATGGAGCGTACATTGCTTTTACCTATTCACAGCTAAGGAAGCCAAGGCCCACCCCCAAAATTAAACACCGTAGCATAGTCACAGAAACCTGGAGACGAGAGACGGTGGTCAAGGGCAGTCTCTGATTCTGAAGTTCAGACTCTTTCCATTAGAGTACACTGCCTTTAGTTTAGTGCCTTGTACATAGAAGGTGCTTTATGAATGCCCATAGTAGGTGCTTTGCAATGTTCCTGAAATTATTCATTCTCTTCAGGCTCACCCTCATTCTGATAGCAAAGTAGATATTCAGCAGGGATGGATTCAGACTCCCACCAGTACCACCCAAAGCAAAGAATAAATTGTTCACTAAGTTCGCCGGTGTTTTATTTGAAGTTTTGGAATTTTTTTCCACCCTATTATACCACACAGTTTTGGAACTCAGGAAACCAGGCATCTGCTGATTCTTTCTTTCTAGCTCTGTCATACAAGGTATCCTATGACACATGTTGAAGAAATTTTGAAAAAGTCAACAAAAATGATCCTGGCGAGATTGGATTGCAGGGAAATGAAGCTTGGACAGCACACACATACGCGTGCGCACACACACACACACACAGGGTCAGCTTTCCTAGATGGGCACAAAAGACACACTGCAGTTTTCCTAGGGCTTTGGGTCTCATAACATGAGGGAAATGCTGTAAGGTAACAAACTTGTGTCACCGTGATGAAAGCTGACGAGGATGGACTCCAGTCTGCGCTCCAGGGATTGAACATGGCAGGGAGGGTCCTGAGACACACTCACTCCTCCCACACTCAGGGGCTGTGCACTTTGGAACTGCTCCCACTGGCCCTTGATTAGTCTGATTTCCTAGATAAGGAGACCTGTGTTCCCAGAGGGGCAACAGTGTCACCCAGTACATACGGCTAGAAACGCTGTCCAGATTTCCATCCCAGTTCAGCCTGACTCCTATGAACCTTTGCTTTCCAAGAAATCACATTGTCCAACCACTAGTATCTCTGTGTGTATGGGGGCGGGGGCAGGGAGATGGTAGATTAGGAGGAGAGAAGAGAATGTGAGCACAGTGACCATGCCAGTGCGGAGAGGAGGGAAGGTGTTAGAGGTATGCACAGGTTGATACATGTAAAAAGCAGGCTGGAGAAAAAATAGGTCTTGCAGATGGTTGAAGGGGCATGGGCAGAGGGGCATCAGAGGTTAGCCAAGAGCCGACTGGAGTGAATCAGGGAAGAAGTAGCTGTTTCTTTTAGTTGTTCAAAGAGGGAAAGGTAGAGTAAGTGTGAGATCGTGTGCATGTGCGTGTGTGCGTGTGTGTGTGTGTGTGTGTGTGTGTATGAGTATTGGAGATTCAGCACTGAGCTACCTTCTTAGCCCTTTTTTATTTTTTATTTTGAGGCAGGGTCTCAGTAATTCACTAAACTGCCCAGGCTGGTCTTGAACTTTCAGCCCTCCTACCTCAGCTTCTCAGAGGAATAGTATTACAGGTGTTACCAGCACTCCCAGTTTTAGTGTGAGATTATTTCAAAGGAAGAATAGATATAATTTGCTGATGGATTTGGTGTGCCGGGGCAGTGTTGAAGTGCACAGTTTCAGCATCAGAATGACAGGAATAGGAACCAATAGCAGGCTTAGGCCAAATAAACCATCCTTGAATTTGTGTTCCCTGTCGGTTTTTGGAGACAAGATCTACTTTGAGCTCACCTTAAACCCAGAGGGACATATCAGAGTCACTTTTTACAACTTGGTCCTGTTTGAAATGTCTGTTCTGAAAGACTTGAGTGTAAGGTACCTGTACCTCTCTCTGTTTCATCATTTCAGAGACATATTTTCTTCAGTTTAACATCTCTAACATGAGGACGTGAAATACAGTCAATGGCTGTCATAATTTAATTGGCACTTTCCCTTTCTTAGGAATTTATACAATTATGGTGTGTCTTACAATTGATGGTGTGTGAAAGACAATGAAATATAGTGTCTCTTGAAAAGTGTTCCAAAGATAATATGCGCTTGATGGAGTCCAACCATAATAGTGACAATTTCTCCCATTGATTGAAAATGTATAAATTCTCCAGGTACCATTTTATGTAAAAATAAAAATTACAATTATAGCCATAATAATAGCAATTGCTAATATTTATAAAGCACTAGCCTGCTTTATAAAAGGAGAGACTGGGGTGGAGTTACCCTAGATAGCTGTCAAAGATTGAATAGCTGTCCTCATAATAAACACAGAGGGCTGCAGGGTCAGAGAGAGGTTCAGGTTCTTACCAAAGTCACACAATGATAAACAGTGCAGTTAAAATTTAAATGTGTTCTCTGTCCGATTCTCAAATTTATGGTCCTGATTATAAGTAGTCTTCACGTGGATGTGCCTCTGTCAGCCTGCTGGAGGGGAAGCACAGTTTACTGAGGACCTACTGCCTGCCAGTCGCAGAGCTAACCATTATCTCAGTGAGTCTTCATAAGCGCAGAGCCTCACCCCATTGGGGACCAAGGAGTCCAGTGGAGAGGCTGCATGCGAGCTGCAAGGTCCAGCTCCACAGCTGCCTCCTTCCTCATCAGGAGCTCACGCTGCACTTGGTCGGGTCATGGGCAAGTTTTCTTCAAGGCTTGGCCTACCACAGGTTATTACTGTGTCCAGGAGCAGCCAGGGTGAGTTCAAGTGTGACTGTCAACTGCGGACTTGTTGGCAAACGATTAGTGAGGAGATAGGAAGGAAAGCTTGGTAACACAGCGGGACACTCAGAGCTGCTTCCAGAGGCAACTCTGCCTGAAACTGCAAAAGCTTCAATGGCAGGCTCTATTCCAATTGCATAATTTGTATTAATTCTTTAAAAAGACCTCCAAAAAAACCTGAGTATGTCCTTATTTTTATTCCTCTAAGTTTTCTGCTGTCTAACCCAACACTTTAAGATGTCTTTAAGATTAAGTCTCTTATATTTAGAATTTTAAGTATTTGTTTTCTATTTAGCATGAGACGTGCACAATATCCTGCAGTGGTACTGATTGAATTCAATTTCCCTTTACTCTCAGTTTAGATTAGGTCCTGGCAATCTTTCAGCTAAAAAGTCAGTCAGTAAACATAAGCATTGTGGACCAGAAATTCTCTGTTGAGACTACTGAGGCCTGCTATAACCCAAAAGCAACGGTAGGCAAGGTATCAACAAATGTGTGGCTGTGGTGTAATAAAACTTTATTTACAAAAATAGGCAGTGGGTCAGGTTTGACCTTTAGGGCCACAGTTTGCTGACCTTGATTGATTGACTGATTGATTTTAGTTTCCTTTTAATTTGTACATATTTACAATACAAAATAATTACATTCATTTGTGGTATTAGTGCATATACGTATCACACTTAGATGGTGAAAAACCTGCATCTGTCTTACATATCTGAGGATTATAGATTGATGTGGGTGTAATATAGATATTAATATATATATTGATGTAGAATTAGGTAAACATTTGTCTGTAAGTACTTATAGGTGCAATTTTTGTCCACTATGTTAAGACTTTGAATGTTTGTAAAGACAATTTTTTTCTCTATATATACAAGCTAGTCAATTTTTGAAGTACTGTCTATGACCATAAGATGGGAAGGAGACAGGCATGGTGGTACATGCCTGTAATCTCAGCACTCTAGGAAGCTGAGGCAGGAGGATGAAAATTACAGCCCAGCCTGAGCAACTTAGCAAGACCCTGTATCAAAAGAGAGGCTGGGGATGTAGCTCAGTGTAAAGGCCCTGGGTTTGATCCTCAGTACTGCAAGAAAAAGGAAAAGGAATTGGGGTCGGGGGGGGAATAAGAGGGAGAAAAAGGGAACAAACTAACATTTGGTAAGTACTCACTGTCAGAATTCTAGGCACTTTTACATGTGGACATTTTTAATGATTCTCTTCTAGTCTATCTAAACCAATGACTTTCACTTAAAAATCTGCTCAAGGAGAATCTATTGGAAACAGAGACTGCTACTTCATACTGAGTAGGGAAGGCAAAAATGTCTTACCAGTACTTTATCTCAAAAATGTAACTGAAATACAAAACTGTGTTTATTTTGTCTCAGAGTTAGTGAAATTTAAATTAAAAGCACAATTACACTCTAACTTTTAGAATCAGCAAAGATTTAAAAAGAGTATTAATTGAGGTTTATTATAATGCCAAAATTATATAAAGTGACATAATTTCACATTTTATTTTCTAAACATTTGGGGGCAGCACTGTCTGAGATTTGAATCCTTTAAAGTACCAGTTTGGGTTGACTTCAGTTTCTCCTGCTAGGGTCTCTTGTTCATATTCCTGCTGTATCTAGAACAATTCTTCCTTGTTGTTTCTGTTAACATGGTGAAATCCTGCACATTTTCGGGCTTTGCCATTTTGCTCTGAAATGGTTTACACCACGCTATTGGACATGGCACCAAGAGTCAGAGGCTGACCTGCAAATCTGTAATACACCCAGAACTGAGGTCGTTGTTCAGTTGTCCAGGAAGCTGCCTCCTTGGGGAACCATTTTTTGGTTATGAATATTTTCTTGCTGGCCCGGACATTCTCTTAACTGCAAAGGCTGGGCGAAAAAATACTGAAAGATCCCTTGATTTGTCCCTCCTGTTTTGTGAATAAGAAATTAAGGTTTCAAATCCACTCAAGTCGTCTGGTTGCCAGGATGCAGAGTCTGGCAAACTTGCATTAGTTAATTACTGCTGTGTGTCTACCCCAAAACATAGCAGTTTAGCACAGCACACATTCATTATCTGACGATTTCATAGATCAGGCATCCAGGTGTGGTCCTCTTTGACCTTCTACCCAGGGTCTCATGGAGTCTGTAATCATAGTGTCAGCCTGGGCCTAGCTGGGGAAGTGTTTTTCCCAAGGCCCCTTTTGTGGTTATTGGAAGAATCCAGTTCCCTGAGGGCTGTCTTGCTTTTCTTGTTGCTGGGACAAAATACCCGACATCCACAGCTAAAAGGAGGAGAGGTGTGTTTGGTCTCATAGTTTGTAGAGACTGCAGTCCATAGTTGGCTGGCTCCAAGGCAGGACAGTGTGGCAGAAGGGCGTGGTGGAGGAGAGCACACTGTGTTACAGACAGGAAGCAGAGAAAGGAAGGAGGCCACGCCCCCAGCGACCTGCCTCTTCTCACAGACCCCATCTCCTAACAGCAAGTTAGTTGTAAGTCCCCACAATTCAATTACCTTTCAAGAATTCCCCTTTGTGCTCGTGAGAATATTTTTTTGTTGGGGGGAGTCTGGATATAACCCATAACAAGGGCTTTTGGACTAAAGGTCAGTTCCTTGCTGGCTATTGACTGAAGACTACATTTGTTTCTGTACCATGTGGGGTTCTCCAACTCAATCACTTGCTTCATCAAAGTCAGCAAAAGAGACTCACTAACAACAAGGAAGTCCTAGTGTCTTGTAACCTGATTCCAGAAGTAACAGCCCATTATCTTTACTGGATTCTACAGGCTAGAAATAAGTCTCAGATCCTAGCTACCTTTACCGAGAGGAAATTACACAAAACTTTGATTAGTAGGAAGCAGGGATCTCTAGGGGCCATTTTAGGTTTGCCTTAACTACAGCCAGACTCCAAAACATTTCTTGTTTTTCTTGGGACACTATGTTATAAGGGGAATGAGGCAGTTTTAAACCCTGAAAAAGATAATATATATCCTCACATGTCCTTGTAGCACCTACTAACACGGCATGCAACTTTTGGATTATACTTAATGAAAATGCTTGGTGAATAATGAGACTCTGGTCCACAAGAAGTGGCAGGGCCTTCAGTGCCCAGACAGTGCTGAGGACAAAGAAAACACAGAGAAGATGATTAATGGCAGTGGAGTAGACTGACCTTCACATCTTGAGATGGACCAGAGACATGACTGTGCTGAAGGCCAAACTGGAAATATTCAGAGATGGACTCCCTCTCTCTTTGCTTGCTTGGCCAGCTTTCTACTGTGCCACCCACTCAACCTGGCCCAGGGATCTTGTGAAGTTGGAAATACCAAGTTAATAGCTCCTGCCTCAAGTCTAGAGGGAGAAAAATGCAGCTTTCCAGGTCTTGGGCAGCATTTCTTTTACCTAAAAGTATCAAATGAGAAGAGCATACTTGAGAGGTGGTTGGGGCACTGCTAATAGTATGTTGTATATTTCAGTTGATGGCACTGACAAGCAAGGAATAGAGCTGCAGTTCTGGAGGGCTGATAGCCCCATCACCAGGCAGAGTGCTCCACCCTTCCAAACTATGGCATTCTTGTAGAAAGGTCAGTGAGATTGGAAGGCTTGCTTCCTGTGGGCAGCCAGTGTGGGCAGGGAGACCCAGCCAAATCCACCTCTGTTTGCCAGCTGCTGCCATCAGAAGGCTTGCTTCTTTGCAGGCAGCCAGCATGGGCAGGGAGACCCAGCCAGATAAGCCTCATGCACCCACAGGCCATCATTGGAGACTCTTGCTTCCTTCAGGCAGCCAGAGCCCACCTGGAGAATAAGGCAAATGCACCCCTGTGTGCCTGCCACCAGTAAAGGAGTCCCAGTGTACACACAGGTTGAGAGAAGAAGCAGCCCCACCGCCACACACCCTTGGTCATCAGAAAAGCCCCAGTGTAGCTGCATGTGTCTGGAGAAGCCTGCCCCATACACTGCTATCTGCCTGGGAACCTGTAGTCAGAGAAACCCAGGTGTCTCTCCCACTCCACTACACCATGGAGGGGCACCCAAGGTGGGAACTGCCTGGGACCCCACAACTGGCTTGTTGGGAGGAACCCAGGAGAATGTTAAGACAAAGGAGAAAAAGACAATCTCAGACCTCGAGCCCACATAGAACAAATTTGGGAGATACGGTCATGGAAAAAATGAAAGTCATACACCTGAAATCTTCGAGAGGACAGCAACTGAAATAAAGAAACAATTTCATGAGACTGTAATCAGATCAGAAATAATGTCTCAGGTAAAAGAAGAAATCACAAACATAATGAAAGAATTGCTGAGCATATCTAAAGAAGACATCAATAAAAAAGAGAAGCATAGGAAAATGATGCAAACATTGAATTAACAACATAAGAAGGATTTACAGTGCATGAAACAGATTCAAAGAGATATCCAGGGAATTAAAAAGTCAATCAAAAGCTGGCAAAACAGCTTGAAAGAGACCGATAGACTCTCAGACCCTGAAGACAGAATCGCAGCTAGTGCTCATGAAAGGAAAGATCTCTTAAAAATAACAAGGAACCTGCAAATAACAATTCAGTAGCTGCAAGACAACCCAAAGAGAAATAATTTAAGAGTGATAGGTATCAGCGAAGAAGCAGAGATCAACACAAATGAAATAAAAAGGCTGTTTACAGAAGTAATAGCAGCAAACTTCCCAACATGGGGAAAGAATCTGGCATAGAGTTAAGCAAGACATATAGAACTCCAACTAGGTGTAACCAAAGTAAATCTACACATAATAATCAAGATCCCAGAAATTTAGCACAAGAACAGAATATTAAAAGCTGTTAGCGAAAAGAGGCAGATCACCTATAAAGGAAAACCAATCAGAGTCACGGCAGAGTTGTCAACACAAGCTAAGTCATGAAGAGCTGAGAGTGAAGTGTTTGAACTCCTAAAAGAAAACAACTTGCAACCCAGATTGATGTACCCTGCAAAACTATCTTTCAAAATTGCTGGAAAAATAAGATACTCCCATGATAATGAACAGCTTAAGGAATTCATGACCACCAAATCAACCCTACAGAGAGTGCTGAAGGATATTCTAGAGAGAGATAAAGATGACCACGGTTCCAGGAACAGCAGCAGAGGAACATCGCCAAACAGGACAGGCAACTGAGTGAAGGGGAAAAGTGGAGGGCCAACAGCAGGAGGACAGCATGGCAGAGAGGAACCAATGCATGCTAGTTGTAACCATTAATGTAGATGGCCTCAATTCACCAATAAAAAGAAACATGGGGAGAATGGGTCAAGAAACAAGATCCACCAATATACGGTGTACAAGAAATACATCTAATTGGAAAGGAAATCCATAGACTAAAAATCAAAGGAGAGAAAACAATTGTTCCAAGCAACAGAATACCAGAAAAAAGAAAGGGTAACTTGCCCATCAATTGCAGAATGGATAAGAAAGATATGGTATTTTCATACAATGGAAAGCTACCCAGTGATATAGTAGAATAATCTTGAAGCTTTTGTAGGTAAATAGTTGCAACCAGAGAGCATGTTCATGGACAAAATGGTTTGAACTCATGCAGATGAATGCTGAGTTATCTCCCTAGCACAAAAACCTGAAGAAGTTAGTGGGATCCAAAAAGCACAATGGATATTATGAAGGTGATAGGGGAGGAAATGCCTAGGAGGGGAAGTTGGTAACCACTGTTGATTTCTTACTGTCTTGTCTTGAACTCTTGTATTATTTTCATAATTTTGTTAGGTTTGCTTTTGTTCTATCTTGTTCTGTTAGATTTTACTATGCTTGATGGTATGAGCAGCTATTTTGAAGAAAATGAGACACTATGGTAGCCATTGTTGATTTCCTATCATCTTGTTTTGAAGTCCTATAATGCTTTTATTCTTTTGTTTTGATTGATTTTATTCTGTTGTGTTTGATTTGATTTTATTATGTGTGAGAGCGTGGATGGCTATTTTGAAGATAACAAGAGACATTGTAGTAGCCATTGTTCATTCCCTGCCATCTTGTTTTGAAGTCCTGTAATGCTTTCATACTCTTGTTTTGATTGATTTTAGTCTGTTTTCTATTGTTTGATTTTATTATGTGTGAAGGTATGGACAGTTCTCTTGAAGAAAACAAGAGACATTATGGTAGACACTGTTGATTTCCTATTGTCTTGTTTTGAAGTCATGGAATGCTTCGTTCTTTTGATTGGTTTTGTTCTGTTTTGTTTTGTTTGATTTTATTATCAGCTATTTTGAATAAAATGAGAGACATTATGGTAGCCACTGCTGATTTCCTGTTATCTTGTTTTGAAGTCCGGTGTTGCTTGCATTGTTCCATTATGATTTGCTTTGTTCTGTTCTGTTTTGTTCTTTTCTATTCTGTTCTGTTTTATTCTCTTGAAAATAAAATAAAAAAGAAAGGTCAGTGAATATGGGATATTGACAAGAAGATGCTCTTGAGAAACACTCAAAAAGTGCTTCAAACTGCTGTTGATGGGGCAGGATGTGATGGAACCAAGACACAATCTTGCTAGGGCTTCTCCCAACTTCTAGTCAATTTGCCTATTTTAACTAAGGAAACTCTGGGTCTGATGAAATAGCAAAAAATTACATCAGTCATGTGGGTCACAGTCACTGACCTGTGTCAGTCCAGAAAACAATTCATTCCTGCAGGAGCTGCTACTTACCCGCTCTCATGCTGTGCCAAGTGTGGTGCCATGTGGCTCACCAATCTCATCTCATTTTCACAGCAGCCCTGAGTTGGTAACTATCATGCTTCCCATCTACAGATGAGAAAACAGTCCCCTTTGTGGTGAGTGGCAGAGCTGAGATCTGAACTGAGGCCTGTTCTGTGCTTCAAGTCTTTCCAATCCTCCCATCAAGGTTACTGGCAGAAAGCCTGAATATGTAGTATCAGTCCTAAAGGGCCTTTGGGATCATTCCTAACAATTCTTTATCTCACAGATGTAGACTCTGAGACCTGGGGAGAGAAAAGACTTATCTAAAGTCCTTACAGCAGGTGAAGAGCAGAGTTAGAAATAGAACAGAGATGTGGCATATCTAGTTGATCCTTTGGTTCAAGACCTGTGATCCCAAGAGGCAAGTCATCAGACGCCAGCTCCACAGGGCCAGCCTGTGAGGTGTATGGGCTACACGCAGAATATGATGTTGTTTTATGAGGCAGACAGTCCTGTTAGAATGCACAGGAGGGGATTTCCCTAGTATTGCTTGGGAAGCAAGAGGGGATGAACTGTAATCTCTTAAGAGGCAAGAGTTGTTCACCTTTCACTCCTATATACAATAAGTGATCTGTGAGTAGTTTATGGAAAGAAGGAAGAAAGGAAGGAAGGAAAGAAGGAAGGAAGGAAGGAAGGAAGGAAGGAAGGAAGGAAGGAAGGAAAGAAGGAAAGTTGTCACAGAGGAGGTAACATTTGAACTGATCCTTAAGGAAGAAAAAGAATGTGTCCACTGGATGACAGAAAGAAAGATGTGAGCAGAAGTAACAGATTTTGGGGATATCTGCTATGTTTTGATTAAGCTGTAAGTTTCGAGCAACTGGAAAGAGAAAAAATAAAGACTTAAAACTAGAAAAGAAGCCTAACATTTTGGAACTCTGTTGTTGGGTGTGTATATGTTCATAATTGTTGTATCCTCATAATGGATTAGCAGTTTATCAATATGCAATATCCCGCTTTGTCTCTAATAACAATTTTTGTCTTAAAGTCTACTTTAAAGTCTGATTATAATTATAGCTGCTTCAGTTCTGCTTTGGTTACTCTCTGCATAGAATAGCATTTTTTATATTTTCACTATCAGTCCATTTGTGTCTGTGGATCTAAAGGAGTCTCTCATAAGCAAAGTGCAATTGAGTTATGACTTTTATCTATTCTGCTGTGACATGTTCAAATTTTGGGGAACCTAGTTTGTCTTGCTAAAAAGCTGGGACTTTCCCCTGTAATGAAAAGGGAGGCTGAAACCATGTTTGAACAAGAGATTGGCATAATCTCATCTTTGCTTAGAAAA
>RJWM01020063.1:0-37828 GCA_004363535.1 Dasyprocta punctata
GGTCAAGCCTGAGCCACAGCTTGAGAACCTAGGTCAGGGGAAAGTGTGTTCAGCAAGTGAGAGGCCCTGGGTGGAGCCCAGCATTGCAAATTAAAACAAAAAAAGTCAAACTAAGTTTCCTCTAAGTTATTATCCAGGTCTTTTTTTCCTTTGGTTTTTTGAGACAGGGTCTCTATGTAGTGCAGGCTGGCCTTGAACTCACTAGGTAACCCAGGCTCAAACTCACAGCAATCCTCCTGTCTCAGCCTCCTGAGTGCTGGGATCCCAGGCGTGCACCACCACACCTGGTTTATGTATTTTGTTATGGTGGTGGAAACTGTGGCTTCTCCTTCCCTGGGGCTCATTCTCTCTCTGTCCTCAAGATGCTGGGCCCAGCCATGCTGGACAGCAGCATGCAGAAGTGTTTGGGGCAGATGGGCTGGAAGCTCAGGGAGACCTGGAAAAATCATAGAAGCCTGTTTTGTATTTGAAATATTCGAACATTTCTATGTAAGTGGGTTCATTTTTACTTTAAAATGAAAAAAATAAAAACGATGATATAGAATTTCAAAATAAAATAGGATGCTAACAAGGGTTAATATATTACTGCAAAATATTGCATACTGTTATCTTCCAAGTAGTTGCTCAGATTACAAGCTGTAGGCATGAAAAAATGATGAAACAATGAAAGCACAAACCATTCTTTTCGATGAAGAGATCAGAAGTATAATTATCTAATATGTATATATATATAGTCTCTTCCCTTCTTTTCTCCTTCTCCCATCCCAGTTGTACTTTCCTGGTTTTTCTTTCTTTTTTGTCTTTTTGAGACAGGGTCTCACCATGTAGCTCAGGCTGGTCTCGGGCTCACTTTGTAGCCCAGGCTGGTCTTGAACTTGCAATGATACTTCTGCCTCAGCCTCCTGAGTGCTGGGATTACCGGAGTGCGCCACCACACCTGGCTCTGTATTTTCCTTTTGAGCAGTTTCTTCCCCCTTCACTTTCATAATAGCTATTGTACATTTTGGATCTTATTTACTCTTTCTCATAAGTGAAATAAATCATACTCGAAAGTGGGTTCCTTTTTGCCTAGGATGTTACTCCAAGTGACAATGGTGAGGAGAGTACAAGGTAAGGGAAGTGAGGTGGACTGCAGCTGCATGGTGGGGACCCAGTTAAACCATGCTGCTTTGCTTTTCTCATCAACATCCCTCAAATCACCCCAAATTTGCTTTAAAAGTATGTAGGGAAGCCAAATGTGGTGGCTCACAGCTATAATCCTAGCACTCAGGAGGCCGAGGTAGGAGTATCTTGAGTTACAGACCAGCAAGGGTTAATTTGGTAACTTGGTGAGTTTCAGGCCATCCTGGGTCACATAGTAAGACCCTGTCTCGAAAAACAAAGCAAAAACTCAGAAAAGGTACTTAAGAGTTGGGTGTGGTAGCGCACGCCTGTGATTCCAGCACTCGGAAGGCTGAGGCAGGAGAATCGCTGTAAATTTGAGGCCAACCTTTGCTGTGTAGGGTGGCCCTGTCTCATAACAAAAACAGAGGTGCTTAGGGGTAGGGAGTGGCTCAGCGGTAGTGGGAACGCAGGAAGGGCTGGGATCACCTGGGCCCACGTTAGTTATCAGATCTCCAGGCCCCGCGAGGTCTCAGGGTGCCACAATGGGTACTTGGCAAGCACGCACACAGTCCTGTGGGGGCCACAGGGAGTCTTCCTAGGGCCTCAACGGCTGGGCAGTGCTGTCTTATGTCGCTAGGTGGCGCCTGAGCCCAACGGACGCCCTTGCGGAACCCTAAGACCAAGTCCCTCTTTCTTAGGCTCCGCAGGAAAGTCCTCTGGTTGATGCACCGTGAGGTTTTAAAAGAACAGCGCTAGTAGGTAGGAGTCTGAGGCGGGAGAATCACAAGCGCAAGCCCAGCCTGAGTAATTTAGGGATACCCTGTTTCAAAATAAAAATTATAAAAAAGGTCTCAAGATGTAGCTCAGTGCAGAGGGAGCTGGCCACTCGCTGAGCAGGTACCTGCACGCCCCAAGGCCACGATGCAGGCACTGTGTGCACTGGGTGAAATAAAGAGGACTTTTTCTTTTAATTGCACAGAGGGTGCAGCTCAGTGGTTGAGCGCTTGCCTTGCCTCGCCTGTGTGAGTCACCTGGGTTCACTCCCTCAAAGACCTCTGAGCACCAAAAACTACCTGGAATGTCACACAGAACCCATGCGGTTAGCACGCACCTTAGCCACAAAAAACAAACAGAAAACCCACAGCTGAACTGGATTTCTGCTTTCCCTGTGCCTCGGCGTCCCCGGTCCCTGATGCTGCTGTCCGTGGGAGCCTCCTGAAGACTTGTGTGCGTCCTCTTCACCTTGTCAGTACAGGTGACGCTTCAGAGGCAAGAGGAAGGCCTGTTCCACTGGTTGCTGGGGAATCAGCAAGGTCAACAGACCCGGGAGAGGAACCCCCACAGACACCCCACCCCTCTGCACTTGGTCCCCAGTGCTCTGCTCCTGCCCCTTCCCAGCTCGGTGGCAGTGATGTTTCCCCATCAGCTCCTGAATGTAGACTGCTCCTCTGTGGACTCCCGCTCCACCCAGGACCAAAGTTTTGTGTGGATATCCGGCTTCAAAGAGCTGGTTAGTTCTCTGTTGCCAAGCTGAAAGCTATTATTTCAGAACATGGTAATAGGAACTGTGAGGAAATGAGACTCATGGTGATGTGTTTTAATATAAATATTTTATTTCTGTAGCATACAAAAGGTATAAACATGATTTCTGTAAAATTAATCGCCTGCACTCAAGCAGAGTACTTGGAAGTGGGGCTGTGGCTCTCTGAGCCAGAGGACAGATCAGATTGAGTTGTCCTACCGGGGCCCCCAGTCCCTGTGACACCCTGCAGCTGGAGAGGAGACAGCTTGTTTGAACAGGGGCAGCTTGTTAGTTCATTGGGACAGTGGGTGGCAGAGGTGGAACAGGCTTTAGGGCACTTTTAGAAATGAGGCACTTGATGGGAAGCTCGCCTGAGATGGAAACCAGTCTTCGTCAGAATGATCTGGCCTGAGACAGCAGAGCCTTCGCATCCTGGATCTCTGGCTTTCACATGGCTATTTGATTGGAGCAAGGAACAATGGAAGCAGAGGCAAGGAAAGTCCAAAAAAGGGAATTACCACGGGGCACTGACTCCTTATCCCAGGCTAGCAGATAGCTCAGAGCACGAAGCCTTGGGAGTTGAGCAGTGCTGAGTGCAGCGTTGTTTCTGAATTCTTGAGTTCAGATACACTTTGGGCTACTGAACTGGCAGGAGACTCTCAATTTGCTGGGAGATGTGTGTAACTGGGAAGCCTTAGATCTGTGAGGGGCGGCCCTAGGAGAGTTGTCCACACTGATGAGCCAGGCTCAGGCACCTGAGAACACAGACACCATGGAGGACCCGAGCTCTGCCCAGTGAGGTCTGCAGAGTCCAGGTTAGCTAGCTGGTCTCCCAACCTCTCCTGCCACTTCTCTTGATAGACACTAACAAGAGCCTGTACGTGACATCCCTTTGCCTACTCCATAGTCTGCAGATGAATGTGAGAAGCACACTGGGCTGAGAATAAAGGCAGCTATCAAGGATTCCCTGTCTCCCTAGACAGTCCCCTAAGCTGAGATGAAGACCATTAGAGCACGTTCTCCCAAAGCTGATCACAAATCTGACCACAGTCACTTTGACTGAGATGGGCACCCGCCAGCCTGGTGGGGGAGGGAAAGGAGAGGGACCTGTGGGACAGCACAATCCCTGTGTGCCTGCGACTGTGCCCAAGTTCTTTCTGGGCAATAAACTGTGGCCACTGCCTTCTCCCGTGAGGAAGCTCAGTGGGACGGTAACGTGAGGTCACCTGTGTGGATGCACAGTGACCACTGACTCTGGGTTCTCCCTGTCCTGACAGGAGACCGCACTCTAGAGCCACTGTCACCAAAAGCAGAGGATGTTGGTGGATGCTGGTAAGGACAATCTGTAGGGCCATGGCCCCAACTATGCCACTTTCTACTCACAGCTCGAGACCATAGGCCACTCTGGGAGATGCTTGAGCCAGGGTACAAGGACAGACCTGAAGCAGGTACACGTCAAACACGGCCCTGTGCCTCTTCTGTGTAAGTAAAATTTACTGGAACACAGCCACACTCCTTTGTGTGTGGTTATCTGTGGCTGCTTTTGTACCACAAAGGCAGATCTGAGTAGTTGTGAGAGACTAGCAGGACTTTTATAGAAGAAGTGTGCATGCATTTTACCCCTGAAGGCTAAAGGCAATTTAGGGAACTGTCCTTCTTTGGAAAAGAGATCCAGAAGCCAGGGACCTGGGTGCATGCCTATAACCCCTAAACTCAGGAGGCTGTGGCAGGAAGGTCACAAATTCAAAGCCAGCCTTGTCTAGTGAACCATCGTCTTAAAAAAAAAAAAGAAAGAAAGAAAAAAGAAAAAAAAAACCAACAAAGATGGTGAGAGCCTGATCTGATTCTTCAGGCTATGAGTTTCTGAGCACAGAAAATTTACTCATGAGAAACAGACTGCAGGACAGTGACTTCAGGAGTCACCAGTACCCTGACAAGTGGCTCTCTGGCTGGAACAGCTCACCCATCAAGCTGTGCTCCAACCGAGTCTCTCCAACTTGGAGAAGGGGTGTGTGTGTGGGCGAACACACCTGTGCACGCATCTGCACATGCATGTGCACACATGCATGTGCTCAGGGGCCATCAGAAGGGGTAGACTTCTGCTCCCGGGAGCTGCGTGTGAGGAGCAGGCTCCGCTGCCACTCCTCTCATTCGCACGCCAGCTTGCTGTCAAAGCTGGAGAGCCCGATGGCAAAGGCCTGGAGTGCACACAGCGGGTAGTTGTAGTCCAGCGTGAACACATCATCTGCCACACGCCCAAACTGCATGACGATGTAGTCAGCTAGAAGCAGAAAGCAAGCGGGATGTTACAGGGTGACACGGGCAGGCCAGGTGTGCTGGTTCATGCCTGTAAGGCAGGCACATGGGAGGCTAGAGCAGGAGGATCGCAAGGTTGGCAATTTAGTGAAACTGTCTCAAAATAAAAATAAAAAAAGGGCTCAGATATACCTCAGTGTAGAGACACACAATTCAATCCCTGGTACTGAAAAAAAAAATCCCAGTGACTGTATCGGGGAAACACCTATGTAAGGTAGAGGGGGGAAAAACCCTCAGAACCCCAAAATGGTCAGTTAATCACCAGTTGTCTTTAACTGAAAAGGGGGGAAAGGGCAGTGCTGTAGCACAGTGGTAGCACTTACGCTTAGTGTGCATGAGGCCCTGGTTTCCATCCCCGGCACAAAAAACAAATAAAATAGAAATCTTAGCTGGTGTGGGGCACATGACTGTAATCCCAGCACTCTGGGAGGCCGAGGCAGGAGAATCACAAGTTTGAGCCCAGCCTGGGCAACCTGGTGACTTAGTGAGACCCTGTCTCTCTCTTTTTTCTTTTTTGAAGACAGGGTCTCACTATGTAATTCAGTATGGTCTTAAATTCAAGGCAATCCCCCTGCCTCAGCTTCCCTACTGGGATTACAGGAGTGTGCCACCATGCCCAGCTCAAAACTCTGTCTAAAAAAATAAAAAGGGCTGAGGATGTAGCTTACTGTGAAGGTGCTGGTATAATCCCCAGTGCTGTTAAAAAAAAAAGAAAAAAAAAAACAAAATGAAACTTGTAAGGACGGGAAGAGGCAACGAGAGTGTCTACTCATCACAAGATCACAAGCAGAGTTTGTGCTTGAGTTGCTCTCACCTACAAAGACAGAGACGACAGCTGAGTGGCACACTGGGCAGGAGAGGGCAGAACACGCTCTGCGAGCCAGAGTCATAAGCAGCTCTCCTGGGTCCCCTGTGCCTAAGCCCACCCTAGCCTCCTCTCACTCCTCTCTCCTCTTCAACATGGCACAGAAGATTTCCACTGAAGATGGCCTTCAGTCTTCCCAAAGAAATCCTTTCTTTCTGAGTGCTCCTTCCTACAGTCCCAGGAAGCTCTGCTCTCTGCACCCTGTCGGGATACCCTTCCCGTCCCACGGGACCTGCCCTGGCTTACGGTCATTATCGTGCACTATCTGGAAGTTCTTCACGGATGCCTGAGTGACGCGGCCGTGGAAGTTCAGCACGTAGGACTGCGTGTCATCGTTCCACACCGGGGCCTTGTTGTGCAGCTCGATCAGGTTCTCCATGGCTCTGCTCTGCCACTTGGAGAGCAAGCTCTCATGGTCCTGTCAAGGGGAATAATGTACTCTACTGAGAACGGTAAGAACAGGGTTTTTCTCAGTTTTTCTGGGTAAAAAGTAGAGTAGGTAAATATTTTTCCACTTCAGAAAGGGTAAAACACAAGCAAAGAATTAAAACGAAACATGATACAGTCTTTTCCTTTTTATACACTGCCCAGCATTTCTCTTCGCAGCATTTGTGAGGGTTTTAGATCCCTGACTTCAGCAAGATGCGTGAAGCTGCCCTGTCCTGAGGCTGTGAGCAGCGGCCCGCGGAGGGCCGAGTCAGTACCGCTGGGGGGTCTGGAGGGGCAATCCTGCTTCGGTGCTTTCCTCCACTCTGCACTATTGTCTCTCACAGGTCTCTGCCGATTAAATAGGCCCTTACTTACATTTCGTGGCTGAAACGAGATCCGTTCATGATTCATATTCATCCCAGGAATAATCACAGACATTCTCCTAGGCCCTTTAAATCCAAGCACATTTGTTTCCTGGGAGACAGGAAAACAAGGCAGAATTTGGAAACAGGAAAAAGAGAACAATTCAGTGCTGATACAAGACTTTCTGGGCATGTCAAACACTAGCAGTGTCAACACCATCCAGAGTGACTTCATTACTTTGTTGTGGTTAAAAAATAACAAAAAACAGAGAATCAAAAATAGGAAGCCAGGCACAGAGGCATTTACAGTCCTAACTGCTTGGGAGGCTGAGCCAGGAGGATCATGTGAATCTAGGTATTTGAGACCAGCCTGAACACACAGCAAGATCCTGTCTCAAAAGAAACAACCCAGAAAAGTATTTCCATACTTCAAAAAAATGTGGTACTGGGGAGTGAACCCACAGCCTTCTTGCTGAGTTATATTTCCCCACCCCCACCACAGGCTTGAACTTGCAATCCCCCCACCTCACCCTCCAGGAGTGCTTGGATTATAGATGCACAACATTACCAGTCAGCTGTAGTTTGGAATTCTTTTGTCTTTTTGAGACAGGGTCTTACTATGCAGTTCATGCTGGCCTTGAGTTCACTTTGTAGCCCAGGCTGGTCTCGAACTTGCAACAATCCTCCTGCTTCAGTCTCCCAAGTGTTGGGCTTACAGGTATGCGCCACCACGTCTGGCTTGGAACTTCTTTTTTTAAAAAACATTGAACACCTACATTTAAAACAAGTCTGACTCTGTTGACACTTTACTTTTAGTCTTTTTTTGCTTTGTCTTGTTTTTCTAGAAGTTTGAGGTTGAACATTAAGTTGTTTATATGTGCTTGCTCTGTTTTCCTGATATGGGTATTTCCTGCTATAAATTTCCCTCTTAAGACTGCTTTCATTGTGTCCCACAACTTCTGGTACGTTGTACTGTCATTATTATTCAACTGTAAAAACTGCCTAATTTCTTCTTTAACTTCATCTGTGATCCATTGGTTGTTCAGTAGGATGCTATTTAATTTCCATGTGTTTATGAAGTTCTTGTGGTTTCCTTTGGCATGGATTTCTGATTTCATTGCACTGTGGTCTGATAGTATGAATGGATAATTTCAATTCCTTTGCATTTACTTAAGCTTGTCCTGTGAGTCAGTACAAGGTCTATTTTGGAGAATGTCCCATGTACAGCTGAGAAGAATGTATATTCTGGGGTGGAACACTCTATAGACATCTACTAAATCTGTTTGTTCAAAAGTTTGATTTAGTTCTAATATTTCATTATTGATTTTTTTTTTTTGGTCTAGTCGATCTGTCTTTTTGTGACAGTGGGGTAATGAGATTTCCCAATACAATTATATTAGGGCTTATTTGATTTTTCATGTCTGTTAGCAATTGTTTTATATAGTTGGGTGCACTGGTATTTGTTGCATATGTATTTATGATTGTTAACTTTTCCTCTTGGTTTTTTCCTTTTAGGAGGATGTAGTGACCTTCTTTGTCTGTCTTAATCAGCCTTGGCTTGAAATTCACTTTGTCTACAAATAGAATAGCTACCCCTGTTTTTTTCTGGGTTCCTGTTGCATGGAGTATTGTTTTCCATCCTTTGACTTTGGTCTATGAATGTTTTTTGAATTAAATGTGTTTCGTGTATGCAGTATATTGTTGGATCTTGCTTCCTGATCCATTTTGCTAATGTGTGTCTTTTGACTGGTGAATTAAGACCATTAACATTGATGGTTATAACTGAAATGTACTGACTTATCCTTGTGATGTTATTTTCCTGTTGTTGGATTAGTTCTAATATTTCATTATTGATTTTTTTTTTTTTTTGGTCTAGTTGATCTGTCTTTTTGTGACAGTGGGGTAATTTTTCTCCCCGCTCCAATTGTTTGCCTTGCCTGGTGAATTCCTTCTGTTGGGGTTGATGGAGCTGTAGTTCTTATTATCTCTTTCTAGGATGTCCTTCAGAACATTTTTGAGTGCTGGTTTGGTGGTCATAAATTTCCTCACATGTTCTTCGTCATGGAAGTATTCTATTTCTCCATCAATTTTTTATTTTTTTATTTTTATTTTATTTTATTTTTTTTGCGGCACCAGGGATTGAACTCACAACCTCGCGCCTGCCAGGGCAGGCGCTTAAGGCACTGAGCCAAACTCCGGGCCCTGGTTTTTTGAGGCAGGGTCGCGCTATGTAGCTCAGGCTGGACTTATGCTCGCGTTGTAGCCCAAGCCGGCCTCGAACTCACAACGCTCCGCCTACCTCAGCCTCCCGAGTGCTGGGATTAAAGGCGTGCGCCACCACGCCCGGCTCTCTCCATCAATTTTGAAAGATAGTTTTGCGGGGTACATAAATCTAGGTTGAAAGTTGTTTTCCTTTAGAACTTGGAGTATTTCATTCCAAGCTCTCCTTGATTTGAGAGTTTGTGCTGAGAAGTCAGCTGTAATTCTGATGGGCTTTCTTTTATAGCTGATTTTTTTTTTTAATCTCACAACTTTTAGGATTCTATTCTTGTGTTGAATTTCTGGAATTTTAACTGTGATATGCCTGGCTGTAGATTTTTTTGATAACTGCTAATTGTAGATCTATATACCTAATTTATCTGTATGTCAAATTCTTTTTTTCTACCAAGAAAGTTTTCTGTCCTGCTGTATGTGAATTTTTTTTAATGTCATTTGTGGTATCTCCTGCTTGTTCATTGATTGCAATTAATCTTAAGTTATTCTTCTTTGTCTCATCTAGCAGCTGTTGGATTGATTTCTCATGGTTCTTTATTTTTGAGAAATCTTTCCTTTCCTGGTTGCTAACTGCAAGCCTGTCTTCAATATCTGAGATCCTGTCCTTGCATTGGCCTAATCTGCTTCAAATACTTTCAGTGGAGTTTTTATTCTCCTGGATATCTGCTTGAATCTGCTTTATGGATTCCATTTCTTTCCTATGCTGAGCTTCCATAATTTTCTTAAGATCATGTTTTTTTTTTGTCAGTGTCTGCTCTAATGTTGCTAAGCATGGTGTGTATTTTGGTAATCTCTGTAGTTATCTGACAGATTGTTCCTGATTTCATTTTTTCCAGAGGCTCATTTAATTTCTTTGTTGTTACCACTTCAGAAACCTGGTGGGGGACTTTCGGATTGTCCCACCTCACTGCCCTCTGGATTTGCCTTTGGCGAACTGGATGTCGGAGGATGCATTTTGCTTAAGTGTCTTCTCATTTTATTTTCTCTCTTCTTTTAGTTTAATTCCTGGGTTGATGCTTATAGGTTGCCTATGGTGGGTTGCTTTATTGGTAGTATTTAGGACCCTTAGGTGAAGATTACTTCTCTGAGGTATCGTCCAGGTATAGCTGGTTTTTGGGTTTTGAGTCTGCTGGAAGATCTTACCTCTTCAGTTTGTTGGAGATGAGAAGTTGTTGCTTGTTTGGCCTAGTCCCTGGTTCTTTGGCACGGTGCCACCATATTTTCTGTGAACCTTAGTTAATCTCGGTATGGAATACCAGCACCAGTAGCACCAGCTAGTGCAGTTCTCCATGTCCTCTGCTCCCCTCCACTGCTGTGTCTCTCTACAGAGGCCTCTGGAGTCGCCAGCCGTCACCATCACCATCAGTCCCTAGGTTCAAACAACTCCTCTCGTGCAGTGAGTTTCATCTCAGGGAGAAGGCACCACCAGCTACTGCCTTCTTCTTCGTTGAAGTTTTTCTTTCTACTCTCTGGGATTCAATTCGCACTTCAGATTCTTCCTGGGTCCAGGGGACCCACTTCCTTCCTTGTCTTCCTCACGACACTATATTCCAGCATGTGGATGGTGACTCTCAGAGAGGCTATTTTCTCTGCTGCTTACCACTCTGCTATCCTTGCTTTGTTTTTGATCTTTTTGAGACAGGGTCTCAAATGCAGTTCAGGCTGGCCTTGAACTAACTTTGTAGTTCAGGCTGGCCTCGAGCTCACAGCAATCCTCCTGCTTCAACCTTCCAAGTGCTGGGATTATAGGCATGCATCACCACACCTGGCTTACTTTTAGTCTTTAGTAGAATTTTTTGGTTTTGGTTTTGGTTTTTTGAGACTGAGTCTCATTATACAGTTCAGGCTGGTCTTGAACTCACTACATAGTCATGGTGATCCTCCTGCTTCAGCCTCCCAATTGCTGGGGATTACAGCAAGTGTGTGCCACTACCCTTGGCTAGACTTTCTTCTGTATACAATGTGTGTGTGTGTGTGTGTGTGTGTGTGTGTGTGTGTGTGTGTATGCAGTGGTACTAGGATTGAACCCAGAGCCCTTGCACTGAACTACATCCCTAATCCTTAATTTTAATTTTTATTTTTGAGACAGGGTCTAGTTAAGTCCCTAAATTGCCCAGGTTGGGCTTGAACCTGAGATCCTCCTGCTCAGCCTCCCAGAATGCTGGGATCACAGCCATGGACTATCTCAGTGGGCAGTCATTAAGGGTCAAGTACCCTCCATGCTTGTGCGATGATGAAACTGCAGTGAGATACTCCACACCACCCCTGCTCAATGGGTGGTCACCAACAATCTGAAGCAGGTGACCGGAAAGGTCAGTGAAGCCCTGACTGAGACAGATGTTCTGGCAGCAGTACAAAATAAGCCCCAGAGGAGAAGCGTGGAGGGTGAGTGGTGCCTGTATTTGCAGCCCTGGCTACTCAGGAGGCTGGGATCACAGTGTCACTTGAGCCCAGGAGTTCAAGGCCAGTCCAGGTTATATAGCAAAACCCTGTCAGAAAGAGGTGATGGGGAAGAGGAGGAGAGCGAAGAAGGGAGACAGGGAGGGAGGGAGGAGAAAAGAAAAGACAGAGAAAAAAGAAAAGAATAGAGTGGAAAAAAGGAAGGAGTAAAAGCAGAGAGGTCCGTTTTAATTTAGTGTAATCGCTGGTCAATGGGTAAGAGGTAAAGAAGGTCGAAATTAAGTGATATTACAAAAATAGAAGAGCAGAGCAGGGCGTAGTGGCACACTCCTGCAATTCCAGCACTCAGGAGGCTGAGGCATGAGGATTGTTACAAATTGGAGACCAACTTGGGCTACAAAGTGAGCCCAAGGCCAGCCTGAACTGCATAGTGAGACCCTATCTCAAAAAGACAAAAAAAACCCAAAAAAACAAAAAAACAAAACAGAAGAGCAGATGAGGCAAGAAATAACATCAAAATGAAAACAGCTGAACTTGGCAACTCATAAATAATGAAAATGTGACTACATGGAGCAACGACAGCAGTAACTGGGGTGGGGAGGGAATCACAGACACAGAGCACTTGGGAGGGAGCTGGGGCGCAGGGTGGGGCCGTGTGGGGCAGCACTCACGTAACAGATGGCAGCCAGCTCTTGCCGGGTGTGGGCCTTCTCCACCAGACCCTGGGCCTTCACCGGGCTGACGCCATGGTCATATACTGTGAACTTGGTCCCCATGAGGTTGGACCTGGTGCCAACAGACAAAGTCATCACGATGAGGTGCACTTTCCTGTCAAGGAGCGGTAAGAACAGGGCCAGTCTGCCTGTTCTCAATGCCTGGACGGTTGGTGTCACTTTTTCAAAGATCTCTTGTGGCAATAGGAGAGCACTTGGATTTTGCTATAATGTTTTTCTTTCTTTTTCTCATTGTCACATCTCTACATGCTAATTATAAAACAAGACATGCATTATTCTGAAACAGAAGAAATAACTCTATCAGAAAGAACAGGAAAGAGTGTAAGGCTGCTCTCACCTGAGCTTGCCAATGTAACTTTCGCCTTCTCGAGATAAATCTGTTGGGTCGGTAGAGATCAGATAGTTGGATGTTTTGCTCTTTTTCCGCTTTCTGCCTGCAAGAAGAAATATCTGGGGAAAAAAAGGATCAGTCAAAAAACGAAGGCAAGTGGATGCCCTGGTTCTACCTATTCATGCAGCAAGCGTTCAGCAAGTTCACCATCGATGTTGGGTCTGCATCCTTTTCGCCGGCCCTCCCAATGCTCTGGGTGGGGAGAGGTGGTGTTCAGTATCAGTTTCCTCTCTGTGCAGTTTCCCTAAACTCACTAGTTTGATTATCTATATAACTACAGTGAACCCTCAAGTTATGACCTGCTCCCATATCAGAACAACCTAGGTTGCAACTAGAAAAGTAGGTTTAACTTACAACCAAAGTATTGAGTTATAACCTGAATGCCAGCCCTTACACCACTTTTTAGTTCTGAAAAGGTTGAGACCTAGTGAGCCAGAAGTAGGTCCTAGTGGGCTACAGACTCTCCCAATGACAGAAAGGACAAGACAGCCAGATTCCTGAGGTTCTTATGGGAGGGGACTCTCCTTCCAAACAATAACCACCTTTTATTTCACTCTCCCTTCCTGCAAGCCAAAGATGTCAACTTGAATAGTGAGTATAGTATGAAATATTTGTTTCTGGTAAAGTAGGCATATTTTGTAACTTTTTGGTGAATACACTGGGAAAATTACACATATTATACAACCATTTTTTATTATGAAAAGGTCAGTTAGACTGGGCATGGTGGTGCACACCTGTAATCCCAGCACTTGGGAGGCTGAGGTAGGAGGATTGCTGTGAGTTCGAGGTCAGCCTGGGCTATAGAGTGAGTTCAAGGCCAGTCTGAACAACAAAGCAAGACCCTGTCTCAAAAAACCAAAGGTAAGTTAAGGGGTACTTTGTGAGGTTTGGAATGCATTATGAGTATTTCCATTATTTGAGAAAAATAGTCTTGACTTACAACCAATTGGAGTTATAACCAGCCCTCACAAATGAAACTAAATTCATAAATCAAGGGTCCACTATATTTACAACTTTATCCTACAACTTCCAGTGTCTTCTAAACAAATAATCTTTATCCAGTGCCATAAATAAATTTTTCCAAGTAAGGTATGCTGGAGCACTCATGTAATTTCAGCACTCTGAGAGGCTGAGGCAGGGGGATTAAGTGAGACCCTAGGGCCTAGGGGTACAGCTCAGTGCCAAGGACCTGGGTTCAATACCCAGCACCACAAACAATAACACCAAAGCCCAAATGGATACACCTGTAATACCAGCACTGAGGGAGGCTGAGGTAGGAGGGTCACAAGTTCGAGTCCTGTGGACAACCTGGCAAGACTGTCTCAAAATGAAAAAGAGCCAGGTATGGTGGCCCACTGAGATCCCAGCACTTGGGGAGCTGAGGCAGGACTGCTTCAAGGCCAGCCTCTGAGCTACATAGAGAGTCAGCCTAAGCTATGCAGTGACAAAACAAAAAACAAATGAGAAAAAAAAAGCCAAAACAAAGCAACAATAAAAAAAACTACATAGTGAGACCTGTCTCAGAAAAACCAAAAAAAAAAAAAAAAAAAACCAAAAAAACAAAAAAACAAAAAAAAAAACAAGGACTGAAGATGTAGTTCAGATTCTCAGCACTGAGAGAGAAAGGACTTCCTTAAATGGAGGCGGGGCCTTCCTATGGCCCCTCCTTGTACTTTGTTGTTTTGGACCCCTGTGACGTCAGGAGTCTCAGTACTGTCGTATTTATGCACTCTCCCTGGACCCCACCAGAGTGGGACAATACTAGGGAAGCAAGAATGGCAGTGCCTGAGTATGAGGGCTTGGGAATCACGCAGAGGTGGGCTTGAACCTGGCTCTGCCACTTACCCATGCGACCGTGGACAGGTAAGTCACTCCCCAAGCCTCATCTATAAAGCAGAGACAAGAAATCCTACCTAGAGGTTGTGATAAGACCTGAAGGTGATAATACACATAAACATCTAGTGCATGCATGGTGTCTTATAAACAGTCAATAAATAGCAATTATAATAACAATGATGCCTGCTATCATTATTGCATTGCCAGGCTCTTAAAATCATTCCCTTAGTCCTGGTATTAGTACAAAACAGATTTTTTATTAGGAAGGATTAAATGGTCTTACCTATAAATTAGAATTTCTAGGATGAAAAATACAATATTTAACTTCTGTATTTCATATTTAACACGACCTTTTGTATTTCCAATTTCTTCTATAACCTAAAACCTGCTCTCCTTTTTCAACAATGTCATACTCAACCACAATAAAAAGAAAAACCAAAGAACACACAGTAACACCCAAAAATAAACAACGGGAGGAGGTAGAAATACTGACATTAACATACTCTCTGGAGCTGGGGAGGTAACTCAGTGGAGAATATCTGCCTGGCCTCCACAAGGCCCTGTGTCTGACCCCCAGCACCAGGAAGTAATTCTGCTCTATTTTCTTAAATTATGGATACAAATAATTTTCTTGGGGTGGTGGTTATGAAGGAAGGGTAGAGCCTGTTTGTTGGACTATGAGCACTTTGAAGATCCTGGGAACACACAATCACAGGATTAATAGGCCGACCTCTTCAATATGGTTCTCTTTCAGAAGGCTGCCGACAATGTCCCATGACAGATTTCTCTCAAGAGCGGCCTCAGAGGATGAGGGAGAAGCTCAGTGGTAGAGCACTCATCTAGTATGCTGCAGGCAATGAGTTCAATCTCCAACTGGGGAGGAAGGAAAAAAGAAACCAAAGGAGAGAGGGAGGGAGGCCAGGTGTGGTGCTTCAGCCTCAGAGGGTTGTGAGTCGGAGCCAAGCTTGGGCAGTTGAGCAATCGAGCTAGACTCTGTTTCCAAAAAAAAAAAAAAAAGGATAACAATTAACCCTCATACCTTCCGATTGTCATCTTTTTCCAAGTGCATAAAGTACGTGGGGAAGAGACCCCGATCCATTCCTTTCTTATCCCTGGTTATCCGGCACTTTACTGTAATACCGCGGGGGGCAGGGCTGTATGCAAAGTCCTCTAGGTTCTCCACTTCTCCCAGCTGGGTGTCAACCTGCGGGGCTGTAGTGCCCGAAGCTCCTGTGGTCTGAAAGTACAGCCAGGCAGGAACAGAAGGTGGATTAGACACTTTACACACTCCACGAGAAACAGAGCTTACTGCTTTACCTCAGTGTCTTCAGTCTTTTGACAGACTAAGGAGCCATTCTAATAGACTACAAGGATATGAACCCTGGGAATAGGGGAGAAGTTTAGCACATATATGGGATATATAGCCTTAAAATAGCTGACCTGCTGGGTGTGGTGGTGCACGCCTGTAATCAATTTTAGCGCTTGGGAGGCTGAAGCAGGAGGATCACCATGAGTTCAAGGCCAGCCTGGGTTACATAAGTGACTTCAAAGTCAGCCTGAACTACACAGTGAGACTCTGCCTCTAAAAAAAAAAAAAAAAAAAAAAATCCACACACAACAAAATAGCTGACCTGAGACAGACAAAATGAGAGAGATCTGAATTTGGGCTTCAGTCTTTTGAAGGAACCTCATTCTGTAATGATATCTAAACACTGAAGATATGTTGGGGAAAGACTCCAGTTAGCACCAAAGGAAAACATTAGAACTACATACTGTGGTTGATTTCTGGCTGGACGCAGAATTGGGCCTCTCTGTTTCTGAATATTGTGATTGGGAACTTAGCTTTTTTCCTTCTTCCTCATCATCAGTTTCCTCCTCATCAAAGTTCAAACTGCCTGAGATACCTGCAGAAACGAAACACTGTCAACAACTGCCAAAATAGTTTTAAGAAATACTTGAAACAAAGCTTCAATTTTCTTGCTTAAAACACTCCTGACAGGGCTGGGCAGTCAGTGGTAGAGTACCTGCTTAGCGTGTGTAAGGTCCCAGCTAGAAGTGAGCATGGCTTGGGGGAGGAGATGGCAGGGGTGTCCCTAACTACTCTGACCCAAAACAGATAATCTTGCCCAAATTTTGACAATTCTTCATATTCTCATATCCACCCCTTGTGTTCCACTAATGCCACCCTAATTTATTTTATTTTTCAATCAGATTTTATTGGTACATTTTAGATATACATAATGATCACATTCAACACAGAGAATTTGAACCTGTACATGAAATAACCTTTTTTTCCCATCCTCCTCCCCTCGGCCTTCCACCCTTCCTCCCCTTCCCATTTACAAAAGCTTTGTTCCCACATTTTCCTTCTTTTCTTGTTTTTTTTACTTTTCCCTTCTTTCCTTTATCCCTCCACTCTCCCCTGTTCCCCTTCCCATACGAACATTTTCTTCCTATTTCACAATACCTATTATACATGTTGGTCCTTATTTACACTTTGGGTATCTCATACCAGAGAAACAATGTGGTATTTATGCATGTGTGTCTGATTTATTTCATCTGAGAGTATGGACTCAAGGTGCATTCATTTTCCTAGAAATGTCTCAAATTTATTCTTCTTTATGACAGAGTACTACTCTACTGTATAAAAGAACCACATCTTCTTTATTCATTCACCAGTTGATTAGCACTTGGGTTGTTTCCAAGATTTGGCTATTACAAACTGTGAAACTACAACCACAGGTGTACACATATCGCTATGCTATGATGCTTTTAATTCTTTTGGGAAGATACCCAGTAGGGGAATGACTGGGTCAAATGGAACCTCTAGCCTAGATTTTTGAGGGAATCTACACACTGATTTCCACAGTTGTGGCACCAGTCTACACTTCCACCAACAGTGGAGAAGGGTTCCTTTTTCCCCACAGCCCAGCCAGCATTTGTTATGGGTTGATTGCTTGATAACAGCCATTCCACCCTCATTTTATTTTATTTAAAACATTTTTTTTAGCTTTTTGAAACAAGGTCTCACATGCAGTTCAGACTGGCCTTGAATTCACTGTGTAGCCCATGCTGGCCTTGCACTTGTGGGCAATCCTGCTTCAGTTTCTCAAGTGCTCAGTATCACAGATGTGTGCAATCATACCCAGCTACCACCCTAATTAAGCTCTCTAAAATAATAAGCTAGCTAGGTGTGGTGGTGCATGCCTATAATCCCAGCACTCAGGAGGCTGACGCAGGAGGATCACCACAAATTGGGGACCAGCCTGGGCTATATACTGAGTTCAAGGCCAGCCTGAACTACATACTGAGACCCTGTTTCAAAAAAAAAAGGTAACCATTTTGGTAGCAAAAAGGCAAGATTCAATTATCGTATGGCCAATACAGCTGTCTTTACTTGGTGCTGTCTTCAAATGCCATTTTTTTTTAACCAAAACCTCAATTTCTGTGACTATGTTTTAAAACAGAGATCAAAGATTTCACCCAAATATTTAAAACAACCAAACTGGACCCACTTAAGAGATAAAATCTGCAAAACCGATACTTCTAATTTAGAGCTTAATCAAGAGAGCACTTCATGGGTCTCATAGCTAAGATGCAAGCCACAGAAATGTTCAGTGCATTCACTCGTCATGCACAAAGAGGCCCATTCCAAGAAAGAACACAGCAGTCATTTCACAGAGCTGTGTGGAAGGAGGCGACCTGGCACTTACAGTCAGGGATAAAGAACCAAACCAGGAATCAGAAGATATAGGTCTTCCACTAGTTGGCTAGATGATTAAGGGTAACAAATTTAACCTTTGGTTAAATACAAGGTCCTCTGCTCTGGCTCCTATTCATTCAACAATGTCTTTCACTTTCTTTTGTTGTAAAAATAGTGGTAGTAAAGTATTAGGGAAGTGTCTTCCCTACTTTCCTCACCGCTGACACACAATACCCAACACCTGCAAGTTAAAGGAGAGGTTTATTCTGGTTCACAGTTTGTAGAAGTTTCAGTCCATAGTTGGCTGGCTCCAAAGCAGGGTGGCATGGTAGAGGGGCACTGTGGAGGGACAACAGTCCATGGCGTGGCAGGCTGGAGGAAGCAAAGCAGCAGACACAACAGCAGTAAGCTTCTCTTTCCCTTTTATCTCATTCAGCCTACAAGCCTATTGAGTGGTGCCCCCCATACCCAGGATGGGCCTTCCCATTATCTAAACCCAGAACTAGGTTAAACCTATCAGTGGACTAATTCAGTACGACACACCCTTAATCTCGGTATCACAAACCCTAGAACCAGCCAACTCTCAAAAGCTCCACCTATGAGCACATGAGGCTTTGGGGAAAATGTAGATACAAGCAGTAACAGGAAGTAAGTACCATGATCACCTTCATATTACAGACAGGAAAACTGAGGCTGAGAAAAGTAAAGACTTTTACCCGCTTTCCAGCCTTAAGTGGCAGAGATGAGATTCACAACCACCAACTTGGCTCTAAAGCTATGTTTATTTGGTCCATGTCACAAGCCTGTGCTACAGAGAGGTTGCTCTATGATCACCATTCCAGCTGACACATGCATCTTATGCTTTCTACACCTGGATGTCTTGGCACTTGCTATTTCTTTTTTCCTTTTTTTTTTTTTTTTGTCGGTACCAGGGATTGAGCTCACAACCTCGCACCTGCCAAGGCACATGCTTTTTCTTCTGCTCCAGCTTGTACCTAACCAGCAGTGTGACCCAGGGCAAGTTACTTAGCCTAATAACCAGTTTATTACACATAAAAAGGAGAGACAAAAATCTGTGACATCAGCATCAGGATGTCCACCCTCCCTACCTCCATCCTTTCCTCCCTTTATGTACTGGGTTCTGAATCCAGGGCCTCCAGCATGCTATGTGCTCTACCACTATTCTATGCCCTTAGTCCCAGAAGTATATCAGAGCACCTACGGCAAACACTTGACATGTCAGGGTCTGGCCACTCCCCAGCTGACACCAACGCACAGCCAGACATGCATTCTTCTTGGCTCAGCTTAATCACTGTTGTGGTTTGTATCCAGATGTCCCCCCAAAGCTTCATGTCCTCATAGGTGGGGCTTTCTGGAGCTGGCTGGATCACAGATTGGAATAAAGATAGTCCTAGGTAGCATCATCCAAAAGGTTGGCTGCCTGGATGGGATAAAGGAAAAGGCAGGCTTCCTGCTTGCTGTTTGGCTGCCTTCAGCCTGCTTTGACATGAAGTGTTTCCCCTGTGATGCCCCTCTGCCATGCCGCCCTGTCTTGGAGCCAGCCGACTATGGGCTGAAAACGCTACAAACTGAGCTAAATAAAGCTTTCCTCTCTTAACTTGTGGGTATCAGGTATTTTGTCCCAGCAATGAGAAAAGTAATTAGACAATCACCATCTCTTGATACCTTTCTTATTGCTCTGTCTCCTGGCAGAGTGATTCTATTTCTCCCTCTTTTTTTTTTTTTTCTTTTTTCTTTTCTTTTTTTTCCAGTACCCAGGGAAAGAACTCACACACTCCTGCCTGCCAGGCAGGCGCTTAAGCCACTGAGCCAAACTCCTGGCCCTCTCCCCTGCTTTTCATTCTTGCATATAGAACATCCTAACTGAGTTGATCCATCAGTCAAACTCTCTCCTAACTGGTTTTCCTGCTTCCTGATTTGACCCCTTTCCATTCATTCTTCATGTGCACAGAGTAATTCTCTCTCTCTCTCTCTCTCTCTCTCTCTCTCTCTCTCTCTCTAATTTATTTTTGGTGCTGGGACTAGAATCCAGGGTGCACAGTAATTTTTCTACAGCCCCAATGTGGCCACATCAGAAACCCCTCCTAGGTCCTATCACGTTTTAGACAAACTCTACTGTCCTGCCCCTAGTCCGGGGTCACTTCCTGTCTAGGCATATCTCGCCTGTTATCTCCTACTCTGTGTTACTGCTGTTCTGAACAGATAGGCCCTCACCTGTCAAAGCCCTGCTCAGGCGTCACTTTCTTGGGTGAGGCACCCTCCCAGGGCCCCCCTGGCACCTTGAACATGAATCTTCAATTAATTTTTTTGAAACTTCGATTAAAATAAATGCTCCAGGCTCTCTGCTTCCTGGCTGCCATGAGGCAAGCCGCTTTCTTCTGCTCATGCCCTTCCACCATGCCATCCTGCCTTGGAGCAGGACAACTACAGACTGAAACTGCTACAAACTGTGAGTCAAAATAAACCTGTCTTCCCTGAAGCTGTGGGTCTTGAGTATTTTGTCTCAGTAACATGGGAAGTAACCAAGACAGATTCTGATGCCAGAGAAGCAGGGTCACTGTTATAACCACGTGGTTCAGAAGCCTCTGGAACTGGCTCATGGGATGAGTTTGGAAAGGGTTAGAGATGCTGACTGGAGAACAGCCCTAATCCAAGCCCATGTGATCCAAGCTTGATGGAAGATTGGTCACAGCACAGAAGACCAGAATGGTGATAAAAAGGCAGAGAGCAAGACCAAGATCAGGTTCAGTTGAGAAGCACTCCATTGGGGTTAGACTCTAGGCCATGTGTGTTATGCTCTGGCAAAAGATTTCTCTATATTTTGCTCATGCCCTGAAACTTTGTGGCACACCGAGATTAAGGATGGAGGACTAATTATTTGGTGGAGAGAATTTCAAGGCAGCTCAATATTTAGGTGTTGGCATGAGTACTGTGGGAGGCTTTTAGCCAACTCTACATTGAGAATCTCCTGAGCCCCTTTAAGAAGTTTTCATTTTCCCAAGAAAGGAAAAGCCTGAAAAGTTTTAGCCAAGGAAAACATGGTTGCTGAAAAAATGAAAAAGAAGGCAAGTACGCTGGATTAGGACAAAAGGGAAAATGGCTTAAGGGAATGTTAGGAACCAGCAAGGTCCCATCCTTTCCAGGTTCAAAACTGCAAAGGTGAAAGACTTTGCTAAGAGAGTCCCAGGGCACCATGGAACAGCTCCTCAGGGAATTTGTTCTCCAGTATTCAGTTCACAGTGCTCAGCTACCCAGGCATTCAGAGGCCTCTGCAGCCACAATTCAAGGAGGATGGCTACTGCTTGAGCAGAGAGATCCTGGCATCATCTACAGGGTGCTAGTTTTATGGGCATGCAGAATTCAAGAGTTGTTGGGTCAGGGAGGCTTCCACCCAGATTTCACCAGCAACCTGGGACTCTAGACAGTGAGTTCCTGAGAGGGCAGTGTGTGAAGCTGTGAGGGTGGAGCCCAAGAAACAATGGAGATTCCAGGAGGTTGGAGCAGTCATGAACACAGGACATTTGAGAAAAGTTTCGAGTGAGCAAAGCCAGCCTGAAAGAGGCCATAAGGGCTACAACCACTATCTATGATGCAGGCAGAGGGGTGCCCATGCTATCTGATGCTTGTATCCTGCCACAGTTTGCCTTGGGTGCCGGACATGGAGCTATAGGAGTTAATGTTTGCATTACTGGGTTTTAGTCCTGCTTCAGTTCCATTCCTTTCCATCTCCCTATTTCTCCCTTTTAGAATGGGAATGGTTATGCTGGGCCCTTGCATATAGGCAGTGTTTAATTTCTTTTTGATTTTACAGGGGCTCACAGCTAAGAGTTGTTGTGAGTCTCAGAGGAGACTTTGTCTTGAACTTTTCAGCAGTGCTCTTTAGACTCTGGCATGAAGAGATGTACAGTCAATTTTGGGGGGGACAAAGGAGAAATGTTATGGTTTAGATCTATCTAGATAGCCCCCAAGAGCCTCAGGTGCTCATAGGCAGGACTTTTGGAAGGTGACTGGTTTATGGGGGAGGTATAGCTGACTTACTATTAGGAGGCAGGCCCTGGTTGGAACGGGCGCGGGGGGGGGGTCATTGGGGGTGTGGCTTGGCAGGATGTATCTTCTTTCTTGGTTCTTCCCTTCATCCTTTCTACCTCCTGGCTGCTATGAGGTAAGCAGCTACTCTTCTGCCACGCCCCTGCCTTAGAGCCAGCCAACGAAGGCTGGAAACATGAATCAAAATATACCTCTCCTTTTAGCTGCAATATCAGGTGCTCTGTCTCAGAGATGAGAAAGTGACTAAGATACTCATGAAAGAGAACTTCCAGAACTGTTTCAGAAAGTGGCAAGAATTGCCAGACATGGTAGTGCACTACTATAATCCCAGCACTTTGGAGGGTGAGGCAGAAGGATCACTGTGAGTTCGAGATCAACCTAGAGTACCTACTGAGTTCAAACTCAGCCTGAACTACATAGGGAGGCCCTGTCTCAAAAAACAAAACAAAACAAGCAAAAACAATGGGATAAGTATGTTTGAAGTCAAGGAAAATATCTTGAGAGGGTTATTAATGGCAGTGTATTTTTTACTTTACCAATTAAAAATTTTTAAAAATATTCAGCATATATTTTGATCACCCTGTGTATCAGCATGTAAGTTTGGAGAAATCAGGCCACAGAGTCCACTGTAGTGGAAGGGAGAGCCCAGTTTACTGTTCTGTTTTTTTTGAGACAGGTTCTTGCTATATAGTCCAGGCTGGCCTTGAACTCTGTGTAGCCCAGGCTGGCCTCAAATTTGGGGCAATCATCCTGTCTTAGCCTCCCAAGTGCTGTGATTACAGGCGTGCACAACACCCAGACTCCCAGTTCACTATTAAAGCTTAGCAGTATGAAGGAAGATATGATGTGGGAAAAACAAAAGAAAAGCTACTCATTCTCTGTTCAGAGGATAGAGAGATGAGAGTGAAAAGACAAAACAAGAAGACTTGCAACCCCATGATCTCCTCTCCAGGCTTGGACGCAGGCAAGGAACAAAGCACTAAATATAAGTCCAACGTGGCATTTATGGCAGATGATCATGTCCAGGGGTCCTGCCATGACAGGATGAAGTGGCCTATTCCAAGGCCCGCACAGAACTGGGCAGGAGCGCAGGGTGAAACCCCAGCAAACCCAGACGAGAGAAGGCGTGACCAGACAACAAGGTCATCAGCCCCAGACTTCAGCAGAGAGGGAGTGTCTTAAAGTCATCACTAATCCTCACCATGTTTTTGGAGAATTTCCTGAAGGTCTTGTTTGGAAGTAGAATTTACAGTGTTTTCTCCATCAACACTGCCTTCAATATCTTCCTCTGCAGCAGAAGAGCCTCCTGACACAACATGAAGTTTGGTCTCCACATCACGAGCATCTGGCTTTAGGAAAGCAGCTGGACCATCAATGCCTAGATGCCCCCAAAAACAAAGGAGGAAAGTATCATACTACGTAGCTAGGTATGTGCGATCACAATTCACAACTACCAAAACATTTTACTTCTCCTTCTTCCTAAATAATGCAAGGACATTTATCCAAGATGGGGTTCATGTTGATAACATGCTTGGGTACTGAAGTAACATGTACTTTATGTTGTACTTTAAAACTAAAACTTAAGATCAAGAGGCTGGGAGTATACCTCAATAGTAGAATATTTACCCAGCATGGGCAAAGTACTGAATTCCTATTCCAGCACTGAAGGGGAGGAGGGGAGAACAAGACCAAGAGAACCAAGCAGGTCCTCTATGATACAGATTCTGTCTGAGCCTTGCTCAAGCAGCACGGCGGAGCTCTTCATCCTATTCTTTCTTCCCTCACCAGCTCAGATGATCCTCTGAGCTACTTATTACAAGAAAAGATGCACTCCACCTAGTTTAACCTCTGCCACAATATAACAATCAAAACTGTAAACTCCTCCAGGATAAGGGTGTAGCTCACTGGCACAGCGCTTGGCTAGCATACACAAAATACTGGGTTCCATCCTGTTATGGTTTGTGTCTAGATGTACTCCCAAAGCCTCAAGTAGTCATAGGTGGGGTTTGCTGGATCTAGAGCATATGACTTTGGGATCAAAGGTGTGTGATTACTAAACTAGTCCACTGATTTTTGGTTTGGCATAGTTCTGGGTGTGGATAATGAGAAGGCCCACCTGGATGTGAGCGCTACCTGCTCCAAGGGCATGCAGCCTGGATAGAATACAAGCGGCAGAAAGGAGACTGCTGCCATTGCTTGCTGCTGCTTCCTGGCTACTTCACTGCTTTGCTGCCTGTTATGAACTGCTTCTCCTCCACCAAGCCACCTGCTTTGGAGTCAGTCAACTATGAATTGAAATCTCTACAAACTGAGCCAAAATACACCTTTCCTTCTTTAACCTTAGGTGTTGGGTATTTTGTTTCAGCAATGAGAAAAGTAACTAAGATACACCCCCAGTGCTGCAAACCACCACCTCCCCCACAAAAAAATCCTGCAAATGCTTCAAATAGGTCATTTTAGATTAATTCACCTGGCACCTAAAAACAAGTTCTAGGATGGACATGCACTTGAAGGCAAATTCTGCTGATGTAGACTATTTTTTAACATTCTACTTAAAGGGCCAGAATGATTACAAAGTCTTGTGGCGGTACTGAGTAACTATACTGACCTGGCCCTGTGCTCATCTTGGAATCTTGTCTTCGCTCAGGTCTATGAAGCTGCACTCTGGCAGGAAGCACAGCTGCCTCATACTTACCATGCAGGATGACATCGCTTTGGAGAGTGTGAGGTTCTACCAAAGGCGTGTGCTCCTCACTGCCGCTGGGCTTCAGCCGACGCAGCCTGGCTTCTGGGTTTGGTTGGACCATGAGTGGCTCCAGACGCTTTTTCCTCTGCTTCTTCTCCAGTAGTGCTCGCTAGGAAGCAGAGGTAAGGTTGCAATCAGCAAATCCAACCAACTGTTCTTCCCTATCTGGGGATGGAATGGCAGCTCTTCCACTTGGCTGCATCATCAGCCTTTCTCTCAAATTTTATTTTGAGTCAACCTCACTACGGTGACCAGGAAGCCCTTAACTTTTGGTCCTTGTGCATGAGCCTGCCAAGAAACTGGGTTTACAGATATGTCCCACCATGCCCTGCTGCCACTTTGGAATCCTACAGTTTGTTTCTCACTGATCCTCGGAAAAACTGCTGTGAATTACTTTTCCCCACATGAGAAATGGGGAAACTGAGGTACACTTTTGACAAATACTAATTGAACATCTATTAAAATCTACTTAAAATCATTCAATACATTTCTAGAGCATATGATACACTGATTCATCTATTAACAAGTCATTATATATATATATATTTATATATATAGTTTTTTTGTTTTGTTTTGCTTTGTTTTTTGAGACAGAGTCTTGCTATATGTAGTTCAGGCTGGTCTTAAATTCACTGTATAGCCCAGGTTGAATTTGAACTTGTGGTGATCCTCCTGTCTCAGCCTCCTGAGTGCTGGGATTATGGTGTGTGCCACCATGCCCGGCTTCATTATCATAATCAAAGCATAACCATGGGTTCAAAATATGTAAACACATGCACAGGGCAAAGATGATCACAAAAACAGTGACTTCTTTTTTTTTTTTTTTTTTTTTTGGTACCAGAGATCGAACTTAGGCCGCTTCACTAAATCCCTGGCCCTACTTTTGAGACAAGGTCTCACTATGTAGTTCAGGCTGGCCTTGCACTTACTTTGTAGCCCAGACTGGCCCCAAACTCACAGCAATCCTCCTGCCTCAGCCTCCTGAGTGCTGAGATTACTGGTATGTGCCACCACGCCTGGCTTGTGAACATGATTTCTAGTTCTTTTGTTGTTTTTCTTCTGTTCTTATGTTTTTTCTTCTCTTTTCCTCCTGTCTTCTCAGTTTACTGGTTTGCATAATCTTTCTTTGTCCTCAAGACTTGCTTGTAATCATTTCCTCTTCTTCTATTTCTCTATTTTTCCCTCTAGCCCCTTTTATTTATTTATTTATTTTGGTACCAGGGATCGAACTCACAGCCTCATGCCTGCCAGGCAGGCACTTAAGCCACTGAGTTAAATCCCCAGCTCTCAGCAGCACAATTTATAATAGCCAAATCTTGGAAACAACCTAAATGCCCATCAATCAAGGAATGGATAAAAAAGGTGGTACTTTTATACAATGAAGTACTGCTCAGCTATGAAGAAGGATCACATTGAGGCTTTTAAAAGTAAATGGATGCGACTTGAGACCATACTTATAAGTGAAATAAATCAAACTCACATGTGTAAACACCATATTGTCTTCCTAGTGTAAGAAACTGAAAGAGTAAACAAGATACAAAATCTTCAGTAAATATTGTTGAAGGGTAACAAACTGCCCAAAGGGGAAAAAAATAAATCAGATAGGGAAAAAGAGAAAAGAGAAAAGATACAAATTTGCACATATACACTTAAGATAGCTAGGAGGATTGTATTACTAATTCTACTAACTCTTGGAACAAAACAGTTAACATTCATAGGATTAGATGAAATTTGCAAGTCTATAACTTGTAATCTGAGTAACTCTTTTGAAGATAACTATGCAAAATAACAACCTTAGTTATGTTCCTACCACCTTGTTTTGCAAGTCTGTATTTTTATTGTTTTGGGCTCTTTGTTATTGTTATTTATAAGTCTCTTTTGTTTCTTGTTCTTTTTTGTAGCTTGTTATGTTTTATTTTGTCTTTCCCTCTATTACAGAAAGGATAGATGTACATGAATAGGATTATACACGCCTAGAACTTCTCCTAAAGAGTTTACAAGAATTGATTTTGTTATGAGTGATGGTATGAACAGCTACTTTGAAGAAAAAAGGCATTATAGTAGCCATTGCTGATTTCCTATCATCTTGTTGTAAAGTCCAATAATGCTTTTATTCTTTGTTTTGATTGTTCTTAGTCTGTTTTGTATTATTTGATTTCAATACGTGTGGAAGTGTAGGCAGCTATTTAGAAGAGAACAAGAAACATTACAGTAGCTATTATTGATTTTCCTATTGTCTGGTTTTGAAGGCCTGTAATGCTTTCATTCTTTTGTTTTTATCGCTTTTATACTATTGTGTTTTGTTTGAATTCATTGTGTGTGAAGATATGGACAACTATTTCGAAGAAAACAAGAGATGTTATGGTAGCCACTGTTGATTTCCTGTTGTCTTGTTTTGAAATCCTGTGTTGCTTGCATTGTTTTGTCCTGATCTGCTTTCTTCTGTCCTGTTTTGTTTTATTCTCTTTAAAATAAAATTAAAAAAATAAATCCCTAGCTCTAACCCCTTTTAAATTTTTTCCCCTGAGGGTAAAATCGCCATTTTGGGGGGAGGTACCAGGAATTGAACTCAGGACCTTGAATTTGCCAGGCAGTTGCTTATGCTGCTGAGCCATATCCCCAGCCCAAAATTGCCACATTGAGGGCTTAGTTACTGCATACAATTTTCTGGTTTATTTTAGATTTTGTTGTATAACCACAAATCTAGTTCATATGGTTAAAGGCAGGATATTAAGAGTTACCACAGTTTGTCATTTTCTAGGTTATGTTTGGTGCCATTGTTACTGCTGATTATACTACTTTAGCCAAGGTGACATAACTGTTCTAATCAGTTTTTTTTCCTCGTATGCCAAGATTGAGATTGCCTAAGGGTCATAAGCAATACTATAAGCCAGTGCCAAAGAACCAGAGGCTGGGCCATGTATGCAGAAACTTTTTATCCCCAATAAATTGAAGAGACAAGATATTGCAACAGACCCAAAACTCAAAGGCCAGCTATACCTGTAAGACATCTCTGAGAAGGGTTCTAAATACTAGAAATAATGCTACTCACCATAAGCAATTTACAAGCATCAACCCAGGAATTATATCACTTTCTTTTTAGGATTTTCGAAACAAACTCCTGCTCTGTACTTCAAGTTGGCCTTAAACTCAAACTCCTGATGATCCTCCTGCCTCAGCCTCCTGAGTGCTGTGATTGCAGGCAGCCACCAACATGCCCAATCTAACACAGAAATTAAACTAAAAAAAAAAAAGAAAAAAATGAAATGAGAAGACATCCAAAGAAGATGCAATCCCAGACTTCCAACTCATCAAAGTCAAACCCAGGGAGGCAATGAGGTAGAACAATTCAAAAGTCTGGACTCTCTAAAGTAAGAGTAGAAGTAACAAAGCAGATGAATGAAGCTCTAGAAAAAAAAAATTGAATCAGAAATACTTCTCAGATAACTAGAGAGATGATGACTATAATGAAACACATGCTTAATGACACTGGAGCAGATACAGACTAAACAATAGAGGGGCTTAAGAAAATGATGGAAACCATGAACATCCAACATAGGAAAGAAATAGAATTCATGAAAGAGATTCAAATAGACACCTGGGAGTTTAAAAATTCCATTGAAACTATATGCAGCAGAATGAGCCACTGTGAGGACAGAATATCAGATATAGAAAATAGTATTGTGGTTCACAATTGTGGAAAGAAAGATTTCTTAAAAATAACAAGGGACCATGAAAAATCAATCCTACAGCTTCTAGATGATATAAACAAGAGTAACAGGGGAGCCACTGGAGTGAATGAAAAAGCAGAATTTAGCACAAATGACATAAAAAACCTGTTCACAGAAGTAATGTCAGAGAACTTTCCAAGCATGGAAAAAGGATTTGGACATACAGATAAGTGAGGTATATAGAACTTCATTAGCCATGGTCAAGAAAAATCTATACCAAGACATTTAATAGTCAACATTACAGAATTTGACACAAAAACAGAATTTTTAAAAATTTTTAAATTTATATTATTTTTTATAAAAACAGAATATTAAAAACTGTTAGAGAAAAGAAACAAATCACCTGGAAAAGAAAGCCCATCAGAATCATAGCAGACTTCTCAATGCAAATCCACTGGTCAAGAAAGGCATGGAGTGAAGTACTTCAAGTCCTAAAACAAAACAACTTCCAGCTCAGATTGATGTACCCTGCAAAACTATCTTTCAAAACTGATGGAGAAAGTAAGATACTTCCATGACAAAGAAAAAACCTGAAGAAATTCGTGACAACTAAACCAGCACTTCAAAATGTTCTAAAAGACATTCTAGAAAGAGATAACAAGGCTTAAAACTCCATGAACCCCCAAAATAATGAATCTACCAGGCAAGGCAAGCAATTAAACTGAAGGGAAAAAAAGGAAATCAACAACAGGAAAATAACATGACAAAGGGAAGTCAATTCACATCAGTTATAACCATCAATGTTAATGGTCTCAACTCATCAATCAAAATAGATGGGTAGAATGGATCAGCAAGTAAAATCCAACAATATGTTGCATATCAGAAAAATTTAATTTAAAAAGAAATTCATAGACTGAAAGTCAATGGATGGAAACAATATTTCATGTGACAGAGATCTGGAAAAAAGCAAGATTATCTATTCTATTTGCAGACAAAGTAGTTTTCAAGCCAAGATTGATTAAGAGAGACAAAGGAGGTCACTACATCCTTGTAAAGGAAATAAACCTAGAGGAAGAGATAATAATCATAAATATATATGTGCCATATACCAGTATATCCAACTATATAAAACAATTAATAATGGACAAGAAAAATCAAATAAGCCCTAGCACAATTATAATATGGCATCTTGATATCCCACTGTCGTAAATAGATCAAGTAGTCAAAAAATCAACAATAAAATATCAGAACTGAACTGAAGTATTGAACAAATGGACTTAGTAGATTTCTACACAGTGTTCCACCCCAGGACATCAGAATTATTTTCAGCTGCACACAGGAGGTTTTCCAAAATAGGCCAAATACTAGCTCATAGAACATGCTTAAGTAAATGCAAAGGAAATGAAATTATTCCATGCATATTACCAGACCATAGTGCAATGAAATGGGAAATCAGTGCAATTCAAATGCAATGCAATGAAATCACAATGAAATCAATGCAAGAAACCACAAGAATTTCATAAACACACACACACACAAAAGAATTTCATAAACACATGTACATTAAATAACACCCTCCTGAACAACAAATGGATTATGGATGAAATTAAAGAAGAAAAAGAAATTAGACAGTTTCTATGATTAAACAGTAATTCCAATACAACATATCACAATTTATGGGATGCAATGAAAGCAGTCCTACAAGGATAATTTATAGCAGTGAATTCTCACATGAGAAAAACAGAGCGAACTAACAAACAACCTAATAGTGAACTTCAAGCTTCTAGAAAAAGAAGAACAAGGAAAACTCAAAGCTTGCACAAGGGAGGGAATTATAAAAAGCAGAGCAAAAATTTATGCAATAGAGACTAAGAAAAAAATACAAAGAGTCAATGAATCAGAGTTGGTTCTCTGAAAAATTAAACTGACAAACACTTAGTCAACCCTATCTAATAAATGAAGATACTCAAATCTACGCAATTAGGAATAAAAAGGTTAAAAACACAACAGAGCCTAGCCGGGCATGGTGATTTACATCTATAATCCCAGCACTTGGGAGGCTGAGGCAGGAAGATAGTTGCAAGTTCAAGATCAGCCTGGGCTACAAAGTGAGTTCAAGGCCAGCCAGAACTGCATAGCGAGACCTTGTCTTGAAAAACCACACACACATACACACACACACATACACCAGAGCCTGCAAAAATCCAGAAGATCATCAATATCTACTTCAAGAATCTGTATTCTAATAAGATAGAAAACATAGAAGAAATGGGCAGAATCCTAGATATACACGAATTCCCAAAAACTGACTCAGGAAGATATAAAAATTCTTGTTTTTTTGTTTTTTGGATTTTTTTTGTGGCACCGGGGATTGAACTCACAACTTCACACCTGCCAGACAGGCACTTAAGCCACTGAGCCAAACTTCCGGCCAATATAAAAATTCTAAATAAACAGGTATCAGTCAGTTAAATTGAAGATGTTATTAAAATTCTATCACCAAAGAAAAGTCCAGGCCCTGACGAGTTCACTGCTGAATTCTCCAAGAAATTTAGAGAAGACCTAAAGCTACTACTTCTCAAATTCTTCAATGAAATTAAAAGGGAAGCAATACTACCAAAGTCATTCCTGGAAGCATTACCCTGATTATAAATCAGAGAAGGATCTAACCAAAAAAGAGAACTACAGGCCAATCACCCTAATGAATAAGACACAAAAATTCTCAGTAGGACACTGGCAAACAAAAGGACAGTAGGGAAAAGGGAAAAATGCAAGTCAGTTATACTATTAGTGTCTTTTAGTTCATTAAAAGGGGAGGTTTGTGCTAATAATGAGTGGAGAAATTTTCATGCCCATTATCGTGCACCTGGAGCAACTACCTTAAAGATAACAACATGTAATATATTAACTATTGATATTCTCATATTATTTTATCACAAAATTTTGTTTTACCTTTTTCCCTTAAAAAAAAGATACTGGCAAACAGAATTCAGCAAATCATCATGAAGATTATATACCATGACCAAGCTGGAGTCATCCCAGGGATGCAAGGATGGTTCAACATAAGAAAATCAATAAATATAATACACTATATCAACAGAGCCAAGGGCAAAAACCATATGAACACCTCAATAGATGTAGAAAAAGCATTTGACAAAGTCCATCACTCATTCCTGATCTAGAAAAAAAAACCCTACAGAAAATAGAATAGATGATCTTTATCTCAATCTGATAAAAGCCATCTCTGACAAACCAAGAGCCAGCATCATACTAAATGGACAAAAACAGAAAGCTCTCACTCTAAAATCAGGAACAAGACAAAAATGTTCCCTGTCATCACTCTTATTCAACATAGTTCTGGAAACATTAGCCAGAGCAATTAGACAAGAGAAAGAAATAAAAGAAATACAGATAGGAAAGGAAGAAATTGCAGATGACATGATACTCTATATAGAAGTCTCAAAAAACTCCACCAAAAGACTTTCAGATTTAAGATGCAGATTTAGTAGCGTAGCTGGATACAAAGTCAATACTCAAAAAGCAACAGCATTTCTGTACACAAATAACAAACTCACTAGGAGATAAATTAGAAAAAACACCTTTATAATAGGATCTAAAACAATGAAATATCTAGGAATCAGTCTAAAGGAAGAAAAAGAACTCCACATTAAAACTACAGTACTCTACAGAGACTGAAGAAGATATTAGAAAAAGGAAAGATACTCTTTTTTGTAGGTAGGAAGAAACAATATAGTGAAAATGGCCATACTTCCAAAATTGTTATACAGATTTATGCAATCCTGATTATAATTCCAACAACATATTTCACAGAATTAGAGAAAACAATCCTAAAATTCATTTGAAACCAGAGGAGACCTAGAATAGCAAAAGAAAAATGAGCAACACAGGCAAGGCAGGAGGAATCACAATCCTGCACTCAAATTACAGTACAAAGCTACTCTGATAAAAACTGCATTACTGGCAAAGCAACAGACCTGAGGATCAATGGAACAGATTAGAAGAAGGAAAATTAACTCCAGACATTCTAAGCCACCTTTATCTTTAACAAAGAATGGAAACACTTTCCCTGGACGAGAGATAGCCTCTTTAATAACTGGTACTAAAAAAACTGGCTTTCCACATGCCAAAGATTAAAAATATTTCACCATGTACTAAATTAAGACCAAAATGGATCAAAGATCTAAATATTAAAACAGAATATTAAATTCGATGAAAGGCAGAACAGGTAGAACTCATGAAGACATTAGTGTAGGCAAAAATTTTATGAATAAAACCCTGATCACACAGGAACTATGACAAACAATCAACAACAAGATTTTATCTTTTTTTTTATTTTAAAAAGCTTTTGCACACCAACAGAAATCATCAACAGTTAAGAGACAACCCACAGTATGGGGAAAATTTTTTCCAGCTGTTCCTCAGACAAAGGAATAATAATGAGAATATATAAAGAACTCAAAACAGTAAGACCCTCAAATATAAAGACTCAGCCCAAAAACGTGCATGTGACATGAATACACACTTCTCAGATGAAGAAGTAGAACTGGCAAGTAAGTATATGAAAAAATGTTCAACATCACTGGTCATTTGAGAGATGCAAATTAAAACAATGCTGAGATTCCATCTCACTCCAGAAAGAATGGTTATTATCAAGGAATCAGTCAGGCCAGGGATTTAGCTCAGCAGTGCAATGCCTGGCTGGCAAGCACGAGGTCCTGAGTTCTATTCCTGGTACAGAAAGAAAGAAAGAAAGAAAAGCAGAAAGAAAGAAAGAGAGAAAGAAAGAGAGAGAGAGAGAGAGAAAGAAATCAACCAATAACTAATGCTGGCAGGGGTGTGAGAAAAAAAGAAACTTTCTCCACTACTGGTGGAAATGTAGACTGGTGCCACCACTGTGGAAATCGGTATAGAAATTTCTCAAAAAATTAAAAGTAGGGTTTCCATTAGACCCAGCTATTTTCCAGTATCTTCCTGAAAGAATTAAATGTATCATACCACCAAATATGCGCACACCCATGTTTACAGTGGCACAGTTTGTAATAGACAAATCTTGGAAACAGTCCAAATGCCCATCAACTGATGAATGGATAAATAAGATGTGGTTTTTTCATATACAATGGAGTACCACCCTGATATAAAGAAGGATAAGCTTGACATATTTCTACATAAATGGATGTTACCTTGAGTGCATGTGGTGTCCCAGTGGGCACAATGGATGTACCTTGAGAACATACTCTTTAAGTGAGATAAATTGGGGCCCCCATGTGTAAATATCACATGGTTTCTCTGGTGTGAAAAACTGAAAACGTAAGTAAGGACCAAAATGTATAACAGACATTTGGAAGTGAGAAGCAAATGTTGAAATGAGAAGGGGAACAAGTGAAAGGGAAGGGAACAAGGGAGAAGAAAAAAAAATAGAATAGAAGGAAAAATGGAAATAAAAGCCAAGGGCAGTGGCACATGCCTGTAATCCCAGCACTCAGGAGGCTGAGGCAGGAGGATTGCTGTGAGTTGGAGGCCAGCCTGGGCTACAAAGTCTGAACTACACAGTGAGACTTGTCTCTAAATAAATAAATAAATAAATAAAAATTTAAAACTATAAAAAGAAAGAAAGAAAAAAGAAAGAAAGCTTTTGTAAATAAAGAGGGGAAAAGCAGCTGAAGGGAGAGGAGTGGGTAAGGAAAAAAAAACAGATGCAACATATACCATGTGCAGCTACAAATTCCCCATAATGAATGCTATTACTATGTATATCTAAAATATACCAATAAAAAAACAGCAAAGGTTGTTTAATTTAGTTTCTTAGGCAAAAAGCACTCTATTTTTTCCCCACCAATAATTAGAAAAGTGCCTCAAGGAAGAGGGGTGAGACCAACAATAGAAAAGCAAGGATGTTTTTCCTGAGTTGAGCTGATGAAAACATGCAGATAAACTCTGAACACATAAAAACTATAGGGCTATTCTTTTACTCAGTCTTATCTACAGAGGTAAAAGACTGAGGATAATACCATCAAGAATGAATAGATGTCAAAACAAGGAACACTGGTATTTTATACTTTGATATATATGTATTTTTTTGGTGCCAGGAATTGAACTCAGGACCTCACGCTTGCCAGGCAGGCTCTGTGCCACTGAGCTATATTCCCGGCCCTATACTTTGATATTTTGATTATTAATCTTGATTTTTATTTTGAGAGTTTATGAATAGTGTAAACAGCAGAACGTTAAAATGCCAGGAATTCTAAATACATAGAGGCTGTTGTCAATTCCTCCCCTGTAGACTTTGTTTCATTTTTGCAATACTGTAAGCAACCCCTCTGCCACTGAGCTACAAACATCCTCGGTTCTCTCCTAAAATGTGTTGGTGAGTCTCTTGTCGCAACTAAGAAGTCTTGAAGAACAGTAAGAAGTAACCTGCCTAAAGAGATGGTAAGTAGAAAATACAGAAGAATAACCCATACATTGAACTTGAAGCAGGAGGATCAAGAATTTAAGGCCAGCCTGGGCTATATGCTGAGTTCAAGTCTCACCTGGGCAATACAGTGAGATCCTGCCTGAAATAAAAAGAAGGGAAAAAAAAAAGAGGAAGAGAGAAAACACAAAAAACTGCCACATCTTATTATGTGACCACAGATAATTACATAGTATGCAGTCTCATAATTGTGCAATGACAGATGAAACAAAAACAGAAGCAAGAGCTTAAATCATTTTAACTGTTAAGAAAAAGCTACTACAGAAAAGGAGGCCAAAGAGCTCGAATTTGATTGTTTATCCAGTTAGTTCAAGAAAGAAAAATATTGACTCTCCAGACAAGAATAGACAGAGTATTCTATTTACTGGCAGAATTTGCCTTTGAGGATAGAAAATTACATAAGTCTTCTTCATGGTTTTGATGAAATAATCTGATTCTTTTGTTCATCAGCCTTCTAACTATCTTTTCTTTTTTGCAGTATTATACCCAGAGCCTCAAGCATGCTGGGCAAGCACTCTACCACTGAAACCTCCAGCCCCGCTTTATTTTGAGACAGGGTCTCGTTAAGTTCTCCAGGCTGGCCTCAAACTTGTGCCTGTGCCTCAGCATCCTTAATGGATGGGACTATAGGCCTGTACCACCACATCCAGCAGTCTTCTACTTTTCAATTTAACTTCTTAGGTATCATATTTCCAGGAAAAAGATTATTATGAACAGTAGATATGAATACCCAGTGAAAGAGCAGAGCTCCCAAAGTAGGTTAATAAACCGGTGTGCTGGTTTATAACCTACTGCTGTGAATCTAACAACTGAGTTTGCCAGTGCACCTGGCTATGTCCTGTTTCACCGACAGAACGCTTAGGTGTGTGGAGAGTAGACTACACATTTGTTTTGTTTTGTTTTGTTTTGTTTTTGAGATAGGGTCTCACTATATTGTTCAAGCTGGTCTTAAACTCACTATGTAGCCCAGGTTGGCCTTGAACTCCTGCCTCAGCCTCCTGAGTGCTAGGATTACAAGCATGTGCCACCACACCCAGTTTTGGACTACACTCTCCATCCTAGTGATTTTATAAAGGTATTTGGTGATGAATTCTTATCAATTCCAACACGCACCTAATTCAGGTTAATTAAATTCAGGAAAAAAACACCGTAGGATCAACAACTTCTGAGCCACAGCTACCGCACAGCAGTACTGAGTTTATCCTAGTATGTCCAGGTTTGTAAGAAGAAAATCATGATGTCTATAGCTATGCAAACTGTCACCTTGGTAAAAACTACCGCCTAATCTATCATTCTAATCACTCTCACATAGTCTGAGTGGGGAAGTAGTGCTAAATTGAATATAACTATGTCAGTTAATACTTTAAAGCTAGGACTGTTTTAAGTAAGGTGGCATAAAGGATTCCTAATCAAGATATGTATGTTCAGGGGGTATAGGAAGAGAGTCAAGGTTGACTATTTGATGCCCTAAATACAATTAAAAGAGATGATCAAAATATATGGTGAATATTTCAATTTTAAAAAATGTTTTACAGTAAAAGACCTACTGCCATTAACCCCCTCTAAATACTCCCCCTCCTCTGAACACACTTGTCCGATCATTCTTGTCACTTTCTAAAGCAGTTCCAGAAGTCTTCTCTCATGTCATTATGAGGTATGACTAAAAAATATAGTGCATGTTACTGCTGAGTGACATGTAGTGGAAAGGCAGGATTGGAAAAACATTACTGCATCCTTGATATAGGAGGTAGGGCTCGGCAAAACTTCCTGGAGATGTGGGCGGGACCTGTCAACTTCAAAATCTCAGGGCAGAGCCAGATGATTCTTGGGCCTCCTATACAGAACTTCTCTCCAGCTCCCAGGAGATGTGGAAGGTATAGAGACCAGAAGCCACCAGGGGCCTTCTATGTGACTCTTCATGGTAACTTTTGCTCTTTTTCTCTTTTCCTCTTTTATTTGGCCCAAGTTCGCTCTGCAGAACTAGTTCTTCCCTTACCCCTTCATCCTTCACCTTTGAAACAAACTTTTGGCACTGTTTTTGGCTTGTGTTGTCCAATTCTTTGTTTGAGACCAGAACTAGAATACTTTTAGTTGGTGAGCCTTTTTTGTTATCGTTGTGCTTGAGACAGGGTCTCATTATGTAATGCAGGCTGGCCTTGAACTTACTTATTAGCCCAGGCTGGCCTAGAACTCACGGTGATCCTCCTGCCTCAGCCTCCTGAGTGCTGGGATTACAGATGTGTGCTACACCTGGCAGGTGAGCCATTTTTTTAAGAGAACTACCTGAAAACATCCTCATTTACCTTGTTCACTGGAATAGCTTCTGGCTCTTCCCCAAAGTCAAAATGACTATGAAAAGTATAGTAAATATTTTGAATTGATTCAGGACATCAAGGCAGTCATGACAGTGCAACTAAAGACCTTACGAAAGAGTATGTTGAGAACTGCTTCAGAAAGTGGCAGAATCCCAGCATGCTGGTGGCTCACACCTGTAATCCTAGTACTTGGGAGGCAGGAACAAGAGGATCAAAAGTTTGAAGCCAGCCTGGGCTACAGAGCAAGTTCAAGGCCAGCCTATACTACACAGCAAGACCCTGTTTCAAAAGAATTGTTTTGCTTTTAGCCAGGGATTTTGCTCAGCAGCACAAGTGCTTGCCTGGCAAGCGTGAGGTCATGAGTTCGATCCCCGGTACAAAAAAAAAAATTGTTTGATACTTTGAGATCTGTGGGGGATATTTTTTCCTTTGGTTTTGTATAAAGACAGATCTCTTGTGACTAGAATAAAAACTCTTAGTATAATGGAGAAGGAGGGTGGTGTGCAGACACAACAGATAATCAAGGTCCTGTTTTTAAATTCTATATTATTCATGTGTAAATACAATTATGAGGTTACAGATAAAGAAAAAGAAAGTGA
>RJWM01020064.1:0-37781 GCA_004363535.1 Dasyprocta punctata
GTAGGATATTGGGACAGACTCAAAGACCAAGTGTCAGCTACACAAGACATCTCTGAGTAACAGACATTTCTTAGGGAAGCCTCTTGATATTAGTGATAAAACTAACTGCCATAAAAAATTTACAAGTATCAACATAAAAAAATTGAAATAAAAGATACCAAATGGCAAGATGAAGAAGTAAAATGCAACTCCAGAATTTCAGCCCACACAGGACAAGTCCAGAAGACAAAGAGATAATAAGGAACTCAGCTGTCTCAAAATGATGCAAAGAACAAGATAACATTGATTGGAGTTAATGAAAAAGCAAGAGACAATGCAAATAACTTTAAAAACAATCTTGGCAGAAAAGTAATGGCAGAAACTTTCCTAAGCATAGCAAAATATTGTGATATACAGATAAGTGAGGCACATAGAATTTCAATTAACCACTGCCAAAAGAAATCTACACCAAGGCATATAATAATCAACATTCCAGACATTCAGCACAAGAACAGAATATTAAAAGCTATAAGAGAAAAGAAACAAATCACCTGTAAAGGAAAGCCCTTCAGAGTCATGGCTGACTTCTCAGCAAAAACCCATGAGTCAAAGACAGTTTGGTATGAAGTATTTCAAGTCTTGCAAGAAAACAACCTCTAATTCAGACTGATTGTCTCACAAAATTGTTTTTCAACATCATGGAAAAATAAGATACTTTCATGGCAAACAAAAACAGAAGAAATTCATGACCACCAAACCAGCTCTGCAAAACATGCTGAAGCATATTTTTGAAAGAGAAAACAAAGACCACAATTCGAAGAACACAAATAGAAAGACACTGCCACGCAAGGCAAGCAATTAAACAGAGGAGAAAACAGGGAACTGATAAAGGAAAATAATATGACAAGGACAGGGCAGAATGTATCAATTGTAACCATCAGTATAAACAGTCTCAATTCACCAATCAGACTCACAGAATGGATCAAGAAACAAGATCCAACAATATGCTGCATACAGGGAACGCATTTACTTCAAAAAGAAATTCATAGACTGAAAGTCAAAGAAAGGAAAACAATATTCTGAGTAATAGGAGCCCAGGAAAACAAAAAGGGGTAGCTATTCTATTTGCAGATAAAGTAGATTTTAAGCCTAAACTGATGAAGAAGAAGAAGAAGAAGAAGAAGAAGAAGAAGAAGAAGAAGAAGAAGAAGAAGAAGAAGAAGAAAAGAAGAAGAAGAAGAAGAAGAAGAAGAAGAAGAAGAAGAAGAAGAAGAAGAAGAAGAAGAAGAAAAAGATGATCACTATGTACTTGTTAAAGGAAAACTCCAAAAGGAAGTGATAACAATCACAAACATATATGCAACAAATGCCAGTGTACCCTACTATATAAAACAAATATTAAAAGACAAGAAAAGTCAAATATGCACTAATATTATTGAAATGAGGGACCTTAGTATTCCTTTGTCACAAATAGGCAGATCAACTAGACAAAAAAATCAGCAAAGAAACATCAGAACTGAATCAAACCTGTGAACAAATGAACTTAATAGATGTCTACAGAGTGTTCCACTCCACATCAGAATACTACTCTTCCTTCTCAGCTGCACATGGGACATTCACCAAAATAGACCACATACTAGTTCATAGAACATGCTTAGGTGAATGAAAAGAAATTGAAATTATCCCAGGTATATCATCAGACTATATTGCAATGAAATTGGAAAACAATGGAAAAGCAACCACAAAATCTCCATGAAAATATGGTAATTAAAAACACCCCCCTGAACAACCAATGGATCAAGATGAAACCAAAGAACAGATTAGACAGTTTCTACAATAAAACAATAATGTTGATATAATATACTGGAATTTAGGGGATGCAGTGAAAGCAGTCCTCTGAAGGAAATTTATAGTAGCGAACTCACATCAGGAAAACAAAACAAGTTCAAATGAACAACTTTGTTGAACCCAAACTTCTAGAAAAAGAGCAAGTAAAGTTCAAACATCATAAAATGCAATGAATTATAAAAATCAGAGAAGAAACTAATATAATAAACACAAAGAAAACAGTACAAAGAATCAGCAAATTGAACAGTTGATTTTTTTATCAGTTTCTTTTTTTTTTAATTTAAAGAGGATAAAGCCAAGGAAAATAAAACAGAATAGAACCAATCAAAATAGACCAGTATAAGTGATACAGGACTTCAAAATCTTACAAAATAAACAATAGTTACCATAATGTATTTTGTTGTCTTCAAAATAGCTGCAGATACCATCAGACATAGTAAAAATTGAACAGAACAGAATAGAACAGAAACAATAGAAACAAAACAAGGAATGCTGTAGAGGACTTCAAAACAAGCCAATAGTAAATCCAAAATGGCTACCATAATATGTCTTGCTATCCTCTAAATAGCTGTTCATGCCATCAGATTTAGCATAATAAAACAAAGCAAAAGAAAATAAAACCAAACCCAAAAAACAATGAAAATATGATTTCCAGGCAGGGATTGCCTCCTGGTGAGGCCTGGTTCTCTCCCTCTGCAGTGTGTGAATGGTGCTGACTCATTGACAGAGGCTTGGGTCTGGCTGTCTCCACTTCAAAGCTGCCCAACCATGGCGCTGGTTTCCAATTGGGGTCAACTCCTAGTGAGGCCTAGTTCTCTCCCTCTGCAGTCCACTAAGAGTTGATTCTTTGAAAGAAGAAATAAAATTGACAAATTCCTATCAAACCTTATTAAAAAACAGAAAAGAAAAGACTCAAATCCAGGTAAGTAGAATTGAAAAGGGTGAAATCACAATGAATCCTGTAGAAATTCATTCATACCTACTTCAAAAAGTGTTATTCTAACAGGATGGAAAACAAAGAATAAATGGGCATATTCCTAGATAAATATGAATTACCAAAGCTGAATCAAGAAAATAAAAAGTTCTAAATAACCCAATATCAGTCAATGAAGTTTAAAATGTAATTATATGCTTACCAACAAAGAAAAGCCAGGTCCTGATGGACTTAAAGCTGAATTCAACAAGAAATTTAGGAAAGATCTAATGCCACTACTCTCAAACTCTTTAAAGAAATTGAAAAGGAAGCAATACTCAAAAAGGCATTCCTGAAAGTAATATTACCCTGATACCAAAGCAAGAGAAAGACCCAACCAAAAAAGAATTACAGGTGAATGTCCCTCATGAGCATAGACACAAGGATCTTCAATAAGATACTGGCAAACAGAATGCAACAAATCACCAAGATTATGCACTATGACCAAGTAGGATTCAACCCAGAGATGCATGGATGGTAGAACACATGCAGATCAGTAACTGTAATACACCACGCTAACAGAGTCAAGGACAAATCCCTATGATTATCTCAATAGATATAGAAAAAGTATTTGATGAAGTCTAACACCCAATTATAATAAAAACCTACATAAAATTGGAATATATGGTCTTTATCTCAATCTGATAAAAGCTATCAATGACAAACCAACAGCCAACATCAAACTAAATGGACAAAACATGAAACTATTCACTCTAAAATTATGAATAACAGAAGGATGCCCCGTTCAATACAGTCTTCAAAACTTTAGCCAGAGCAATCAGAGAAGAGAAAAAAACTGAAAGGAATAATGATAGAAAAGGAAGCAGTGAAATTATAATTATTTGAAAATGACATGGTATTCTACATAGAAAACACAAAAACTCCACCAAAAGACTTCTCAGTTTAATAACCAACAGTCACACAACTGGATACAAAGTCAACACTCTAAAATCAGTAACCTTCCTATACATGAATAACAAACTCATTGAAAGAGAAATTAGGGAAATCACAACTTTTAATACAGTATCAAAAAATGAAATATTTGGGAGTTAATTTAACAAAGGGAGTAAACCGTATCTACATTGAATGCTACAGTATTCTTAAAAAGGAGATCCAATAGGTTGTCAGAATATGGAAAGATATCCCTTGCTCATGCATAAGAAGACCCAACATTGTGGAAATGGCCATTCTCCCTAAATTTTTAAACAGATATAATGGAATTCCAATCAAAAATTCCATTAACATACCTCATAGAACTAGAGAAAATATTCCTGAAATTCATTTGGGACCAAAAGATACCTAGAATAGCAAAAGCAATTCTGGGCAACAAAGGCAAGGGAGGAGGCATCACAATCCCTGACAAAATTATACTACAAAGTACTGTGATAAAATCAGCATGGTACTGGCAAAAAAAAAAAAAAACAACCTGAGGATAGTGGAACAGATTAGAAGATGTAAACACAACTGCAAACATACTGAGCCACCTTGTTTTTGACAATGGTACTAAAAATGTTTGCTGGAAGAAAAATAGCCTCTTCAATAAATGGTGCTAGAAAACTGTCTCTGCATGCCAAAGACTAAAATTAGACCCATGTCTCTCACCATGCACAAAGCTAAAATCAAAATGGATCAAAGATCTACGTATTATATGAGAAATACAAAATCTCCTGGAAGAGAGAATATGTAATGCCTTAGGTAATACCTTAATGAACAAAATCTCAATTACACAGGAAATACTGCAAAGAATCAACAACTGGGATCTCATCTCATTAAAGAGCTTTTTCACAGCAAAAGAAACCATCAACAGAGTGAAAAGATAACTTGCAGATTGGGAAGAAAAATTTCTAGCTTTTCTTCAGGCTAAGGACTAATATCTAGAATACATAAAGAACTCAGAAAATCAGCACCCCTAGTTTAAAGACTCAGTCCAAAAATGGGCATCTGAAATGAAGAGACAAGTTTCAGATGAAGAAAGAGAAACAGCAAATAAATACATGAAAAACTATTCAACATCACTAGTCATTCAAAAGATTCAAAGTAAAACAGTGCTGAGATTACATCTCACTCAAGAAAAAAATGACAATTATCAAGAAATCACCCAATAACAAATGCAGATGAGATTGTGGGGGAAAGGAACCCTTCTCTACTGTTAGTGGGAGTGTAGACTCTTAAAACCACTATGGAAATCAGTGTGGAGATTCTTCCAAAAACTAGAGGTTCCATTTGAACCTTTCTAACATCGTGAAAGAATTAAAAACATCATACCACAGCAATATATACACACTCACAGTTACGGCAGTGTCTTGGCTACTTTTGTCTTGTTTCTGAGACAAAATACCTGATACCCAAAATGAGGAAGAAAAGGTTTACTTAGCTTACAGTTTTGGGAGGTTTTAGTCCATACTCAGGTGGCTCCAAAGCAGGGTGGTGTAGCTGAGGGTCAACCATTCATTGTGACTGTGGTAGATACTGTAAGTGACCAGACCAAAAGAGAGGGGCAAGACTCTTTCCCTCTCTTATATTGTATGTCAGCTACCCACCCCTGAGTGGGTGCAACACTCACACTGCAAATCCCAGCACTAGACAATGAATCAAACACAAACTCTAGGTTCAGCCACCTTGGAGAGGCCCACCCCTTGACTGCATGAGGCTTTGGGGGGACAAACAAAGACAAAACATACCAGGAAGCATAGCATGTAATACCTAAGTCTTGGAAACAATCCAAATGCCCATCAACTGATGAGTCTATAAAGATGTGGTTTATTTATACGCTGGCGTACTACTCAGCCAAAAATAAGAATAACCTTGAGACATTTCTAGGTAAATGGATGCACCTTGAGACCATACTCTTAAGTGAAATAAATCAGACACCATGTGTAAGTATCACAATATTTCCCTGGTGTGAGAAACCAAAGGTATACTTAAGGACCAAAATGTGTAATCAATATTGTAAAATAGAAAGAAACTGTTCAAATGGGAGGAAGAACTGGGAGGATGAAGAAAAATAAATGAGAAAAAAAGGAAAAGATTGTAGCAAAGCTTTTTTACATAGGAGGGGAAGAGGGATTGAAGGGAAGATAGGGAAACAGGGAAAAAAGAAGAATCAAGATACATCATGTGCAGGTACAAATTCCCTCTGATGAATGTGATCATTATGTATGTCTAAAATGTACCAATAAACTTACTATTAAAAATTGCAATAAAAATATCTGATATGTAACATTTATTTATACTTTATCATTATTTCCAAAATTTTTTGTTGTTTTTTAGAAATTGCTATTCATTCAAATCTTATCAATTGGGAGATTATCAATTTTAAAAACAAAAATGAAAAAAAATGATGATAGAGAATTTCCAAACAAAATAATAGGAGATTAACACTGGTTGATATATTGCATATTGTTATCTTTCTTATGTGTCCCAAATTTTATGAGTCCACTACTTGATAGACTCTTAGCAAAAATCTGTATTTACTAAACTGTAACCAATTCTTGCTCCTGTATATAGCTATTGTGCTGGGGAAAGCGGTTAGAGGAAACGAGGGTAATTCGCTGTACACTGGAATGTACACAGATAGATAAAATCCTGCTCTCAGATTGCTTAAATAAAACACTATTTTTTCACTGCTCTATTACAAGATAATTAATAACGAGGAGCTTGAGTGGTTTAGAATCAGATACTCTTCTCCTCTTGTCGCATGATACTATAATAGCTTATTTTACTACAATTACTAATAAAGGTTATAAGAGAAAAACATTTTCTTGCCTTGAATCTCACCAATTTCTGATAAACCTATGCAAATTCTGCATGTTTTCCTTACTTATTCAGGAGACCTCATGAGAAGAAATTGTCTCAATTTAGAGGAATGATAAAAACAGAAAATTATCTGATAATTTGAACATACTCACAAAGACTAAATACACTCCAAATTAAAAAAACAGTATTGCATGAATTCATTGTAGCAGATTAAAAACAAAACAAAACAGAGAGCTACAAAGAGAAGATTTATATGTCAGGATATCTGTTTTACAATATAAATTATCTTTGACATAAAAATAGATGATTTAACTTCCATATAATTCTTTATACCTGCCTATAATACATAAAATAATTTCTTTTTACAATTTTTTATTAGTACATGCTTACAACACATAATGAGTATATTCATCATGGGGTATTGGGTATATATAGATATTCCATCTTGATCTATTTCCTTCTCCTTCTCTCCCTTTCATCTCTAGCACCTCAGATCCCTATTATTTCTTAATGACATAGGACTCTGTGTTACTTACCATAGTTAAAAATTTTGAGAACCTGTTTCTACCCCAAGACCATCTCCTGTTCTCAGATTTGTAACTATGTATTCTTTGCTTATTATATGTATCTTTGCTCCTTGTATACATAACATTTCTCAGCGGTAATCTTTAAAACTTACTGATTGATTAGTAGACACTAAATCGATGTTAGAAAAAAGCAGTTTTCCACATAGAGCACATTCAACAATGCACACATGTGTTAAAATATCTTACAGTACCTCATGATTCAATTCAGAGAAATGATCATTCTTCATGCACTTATTGTGCAATTTCTGTACAAATGATTGATCAGTTAGGGTAAAAATTTCACGTGAAGAATTCCCTTCAAATGAGGGTTCTTCATAAGATGTTAAAATCATCTGCATACTCTTTACCTTTTTATTTAAGTATAGCAGTCTCAACATTTAGGTGTTCTAAAAGGCTAGGATGGAGGGGAAAATAATCTGACCAAAGGAGCAGGACTAGGTACATTAAAATGCAATTACATGTCTAGTAATTTTTTTAATCCGTAGCAGTTCTCCAACCTGTTACCAGCAATTCAGGATGTAGTAGCTCACTTTCCCATCAAGGAAACACCAGAAAGTTAAATTGTAATCCAGAAAGTACCAGTTTTAATTCAAAAGTGAGATATTTATCCAGATAACTGAAAATATTTCTACAGAAAATTTAAGGTTGTTTGCAATCACTAACATTGCTGTTGCCTCAGACAAAAATCAAACAATAAGAATTGCTGCAGTCGAGATGTTCCATGGGCCCCATAACATGTACACCATGCCAAACGTGACTAGCAATATAATGATCGTTTGTCTTATTCAGTGGTGACAGGAAAGTGGTGACATCCCTTATACTTTAGCCTTATCAAGGTTAGGCTAATAAATGGATACTTCGCTGACACACTGGGAAAGGAAAGGTCAAAGGAGGGAAAAATGGCAAATATCCCATTGCTTACTAAATAAAGTCCAATTTTTATGGTCTAGAATTCAGAGCAAGACCAGCTCATCTTAATGAAGTTATCTTGCGTTAGTCCATTTCTCTCACCTTATAATCTAACTGAGAAAATTTCATGGTAATTCTTTCCGGGCCGTGGTATCTTCTGTGACATTTTTTTTTCTGGGATCTATGTCTATCTAAAATATTCTCCTTATTTCCTCATACTCTGACAATGTATTTAAATTAAATACATCTCTAGAAGCCCTGATCTCTATTACCACCTAGATTTTCATGGACCTTTCACAGAGAACCACTTTAAATCATATTCCTTTGTTTTTGTTCTATGATATATACTTCACTTCATGCCTTACACAATTATAAAATGGATTTACATTTTTGTTTCCCTTTCAGGTTTGTAGCCATTGAAGAAAGATTTCTTAATTATTATTAATGTTCTTCTACAGACTCTCGGTGTAACATAAATTTTCTTAAAAAAAAACCTTTTAAATAAATGTTTATTACACTGTCAAGAAATTAGTCAGATGTTATTCCAGTTGTATTCACATAACACAGGCAACAAAGTTCTTGCCATCATTATTATGGAATGCACTATCGCTTTACTACTGCTTATACCAAATATCAAAAAGAAAAAATGTTAACTCCTTTTCTTAAAGGCTCAGAATTATCCTGGTAAGATTTTCAATTTATTTGAATATTAACCAGAGAACTAACTACACATGATTATTATTCAGCACTGTCCCAGTACTTTTCCATTGCTACTACATGATTTTCCCATTGGCAAATACTGAAAGTGATGAAATAATTGAGGAATGAATTATAACAGACACTTGATGATAGAAGCCATGTTGGAGCAAACCAATAACCACACAAACAATTTACCTGAAGACATTATTAATTTAGCAAATCCTCCTAGTGTTTTGGGGAGCTCCACTGAAAACAAGGAACATTCCTATAAAATGCAGAAAATGTTACTAATCCTCAGGGGTTAACTAAAGACACATTGTCAAGGGTGATATATTCCAGACAGCCCTGCTTGTTTGTTATTGTTGTTTTACATCTACTTGCCATGTTTTTATGCATTTCGATTTTCCTTCAAGTTTGTGTTTCTCTCAGTGGAGAACAAATCCTCCTAGGTCTTTAAAAGTGACTTAATTCTTAATACCAAAATTTCCACGTTTTTGAGCAGTTCTGCAACACAAATCATAGCATACAGGTACAGAGTGAAAGTTCTGTGGTGAGGAATCAGAATTCTAGAGAGATATTATTTGGTGTGAACTAGACTATAAAATGAGGGTTTTTGAAATGTGCTGAGTTAATAGCATCCCTTTTTAGTGGCCATTTCACTCTCTCAGGTATGGTCTTTCCTCTTAGAAATAGAGGCTTTTGGCAAACTATGAAATAAGAACACTGATTTTATAAGGGGTAATAAATCTAAACTTATATTGCTGGTATCCAGATTTAACAAGTAGGACAGTAATAGGAATCACCTTTGGTGCTTTGGAACCCTATTTAAACCACAATGTATAAAGTCATTTGTGACATATAAATTCCAGGAAGTCATGCATACTGATGGAATAGCAACAACCTGGCCCAGAGAAAGATTTCCCTGGTCCTGTGAGGATCAAATTCATTCAAATATCTTTATAGCATAATAGATCAATTCCCAGCCTCAAATAACTTCCACATAATCCCTGGTAAATACGTGAGAAACAAAACTGACTGGGGCATTTTTTCTGACTGTATTATTTAGCAGTACTGTGGAAAAAAAAGCTTTATTTAAGCATCAACACATTCATTACTCCTCTGCAGAAAGGACTTAATATATCTTTAATGTATATTTAGTTTATTTTTGGGTACTGAGAATAAAACTCATGACCTTGTGCTTGCCAGGCAGGTACTGTGCCACTGAGTTATAGCTCCAGTCCTAGGGATCTAATATTTTAACAGTTAAATTCAGCTGAAAATTTTAAATCTCATTCATCAGGAAGAGAATTGAAAAAGTTTCGAGGAGGAAGCTACCATTACACCATGAACACAAATAGCACACTTGATTGCTACCCAAAGATTATTCTGTTTCTAGTAAACAACTGACAAGGTTTCAGTTTAGGAATTGAACTCAACATTCTACAAAAGTTGTGCAAACAGGAGAAAGTTTACTCCTCTGATCTTTATTTATTTTTAAATTCTTGACTCTATACATCTGCTTTCTCTGTTCTTTTATAAAGAAGTAAAACAACAAAATTTGCACTAAGAATAACAATGAAAATAATGGGAGATTCCAAAAGACAGGCACAGTGTTAATGTGATGAAACAGTTATTGCAGAAGGCACAAGAAGAAAGAAATTAACATAATGAACAGAAACATGTTTTTCAGAAATGTTTAAGTAGGTAAGCAAAAAAAGTGAAGCAGTGGTTAAAAAGGGATATGTATGGGGCCAGGGATGTAGCTCAGAGGCACAGTACCTGCCTGGCAGGTGCAAGGTCCTGAGTTTGATTCTCTGAACCAAAAAAAAAAAAAAAAAAAAGCGGGGGGAATACGTAACAAAAGTTTTGAAGGTAGAAGAAATTATATGATGATGTGAAAAAATTGATGATAATTGAAGAAGATATACAAATGTCAAATAATCATATGAAAAGATGTTTAATATAATTAGCAATTAGGGAAATGCAAATAAAAGCAAAATCATTTATTACTACACATCTCTCAGAATGGCTAAAATAGAAAGTAGTGATAATACCAAATTCTGATGAAGATGCAGAGAAACTGGGTCATTTATATATTATTGATGAGAATATACAATGATAAAGTCATTCTGGAAAAAAAAGTGCATTGTTATATATAAACTAAACGTGCAACTACCATATGAACTTGCAACTGAACTATTAGAACTTTGTCCCAGAAAAAAGGAAACTTACGTTTACAAAAAACATCTGCACATAAATATACATAGGATTTCTATTCAATAGACCAAAACTGGAAACAAGTCTAATGTCCTTAAATACGTGAATGCTCAAACTGTGGTTCATAGATGTATAGATCCCAATAAATATTACTGACCAATGACAAAACTACTGGTACATACACTCTGAGTGGATTTTCAAGTAATTATGCAGAGTGAAAATAGCCAATGCCAAAAGCTTACCTCAATTCCATTTAATAACATTTCATATATAAATTTAACATAATATAATTTAACAATAATTTAATACAATAATAAATTTTAGAAATGGAAGATAGATTCATGGTTGCCAGTGGTTAAAAAAAGGATAGTGGCTAGGAAAGAAGTGGGTACGTTCATAAAAGGAAAACATGGGTATTTGCGGTGACAAAGCTGTTCAGTATCTTGACTGTGACAATGGATGCACAAACCCATACCTGTGATAAAACTAAATATAAATAATGCACACACTGATATGCCTAAAATTACAACAGAAGAAATACAGGTAGGATCAGCAGGTTGAATCAAGGTCAGTATTCTGGTGGTGATAGTCCATGGTTTTTCCAAGTATTACCATTGAGGGGAACTAGGTAAAATGTACATGAGATTTACTAGTAAAATTTACATTTTACTAGGAAAAATGTACATGAGATTATCTCTTAGAACTGCATGTGAATCTATACTATTTCAATGAAGATTTCAATTAAAAATTTAAAAAAAAATTTTTTTAAGTGATGAGGAAAAAAGGGAAGAAATCACCAGAGTAACATAATTAGGGACAGCCATGACTACTGTATAGTATAATGGTAGGTAGATAATCTGTGTTTGTTTTTCATTGTTGTCCCTGATATTTCACAAATGGAAATAAAGATCAGCAGATGAGAAAGAAGATGGGAAAACGGGAGTTTTAGAAATTTGAGAAAAAGAAAGTTGTGGGAGATGAGCTTCTAAAGCATCTGTCAATCCTTCCTACTTTGTGTGTTGGTGTAATCCCCTCCCTTAAGTGTGAGATGAACCTCATGATTCACTTTTAATAAATAGAAAGTGGCAAGAATAATAGGATGCCACTTCTAAAATTTACTTATGAAAGGACTGTGACTTCAGTCTCTCTCAGACCTACTCTGGGAAAACCTTACCGCCTGTTAATACTTGTCCTTGGAAGGGTCCATTCAGTGAGAAACTGACATCTTCCACCTCATGCTAGTGAAAGCCTGAAGCTATGAACTAATGTGAGTTTAGAAATACATTCTCTTCCACTGAAGCCTCAAAATACTGTGGCTCTGATCCAGGTCTTCATTGCAGCTTTATGAGACACATCTAGCTATGTTTAACTCATATTTTTGACCACCAGAAATTGTGATATAATTAATATCTGCTGCTTTTACTTGCTAAATATTGGAGCAATTGTTGCAGTACACAGAAGTAGATAACTAATATAGCAAGTGCAAAATAGTTATCCAGTAAACTGTGAAAGTCAATTAGATGGGCTAGGGAATTATTTCCAATAAGTATTAATAAACCACAGTAGATTAATGGTGGTGAATTTTAAGTGAAAGTGTATGAACATGTGTTTATCTTCACATGTGAAGTGATATATTCAACTGATTTTTCCACATGAGCATGAGAAAATGAAAGTAGGGAAAAAAGTTGAAATTTTTGCAGGAAAATAATTATAATTGTAAGATTATAGGGTTTAATTTGGGTATGGAAGTAACGAAGATAAGAAAAGAGAGAGAAACCAAAGATAATTTACAGCACTTATAGAATTAAAATATGGCTGGATTCAGAGCACTATAGAAAATAAACTGGAAAGACAGACTGAGATGTTCACAAACAAGACAGACAGAGACTATTTAGTAATTGCACTGATGGCAACAAAGATTGTGAGATAACCTTGGAAGCTATTCACTGAATATGGTGAAGAACAAGATCTTTGGCCAAGAAAGCATGCAGGGACTGACAGTTTAGGATAGAACAGATGAATACTAAAATCATTAAGACATAGCAGGAATGATCTAGATATAAAAAGTGTGAATTAAGAGTATTCATCTTTATGAAATTGCAAAATAGTTCAGATCTTGATAGATAATTTCAACAAAAATGGATAGGAGATGTTTGGATCTACTGGGCTAAGAATAAAAATTAGGTTTTTTAGGAATCTACATGAGATTTAATACCCAAAAATATCGTGAGAGATTTTTCTGAACGTTATCAGTGATTCAGAAAGGGTTTTCCTTGGAACAAAATTCTGAGCAGTTTCCAATCTCCCCAGTTCCCTCCAGGAAATCTTTCTTGAATGCTCAAATTCAGAGTAATTGTTCTCAATTAACACCCTATACTTTTCCTATTAGAACATTTACCACAATTTTGGACCACTATTGCATTATCCATACCCCCTGATTAAACTCTAAATCTTGGTAAAGAATAAGTATATTGAAAATCAGTACTATTCTCAGTGTGGACAGAGCTTGTAGCAGGTAATTGACAAATGTGGAATGTAGAAAATAAAAATTGACATTTTTCAAACCATTTTAAAAGCTAACACTTCACTATACACCAATGAGAGCTATGCAGGTACTATTCTAAAACCTCTAGATATAATTACTCACTGAATCCTAACAATCTCTACTATCGCTATTGAATCTATTATTCTTTATTGAGTAGTATAGAGGTAAAAAAGATAATCCAGTGTTATATTGAGGACCTGTGAGAGGTGGAATACAAATCCAAGAAGACAGACTGGAATCATTTCACCCTTCTACACATTGAAGTAAAAACATATGACAGTGAAAGAACCTCTCTGACATGGCCCAACACACACCATTCTGACTTTCTTAGAGAATAAAACTGTTACAAATACTAAGGAGAATGAAAAAGAGATAATAGAAACACTTCATTGATTTCAAAGTGTTTCAGCTATCAGTGGTGAAGCTTTATATAATTCAAACAATCTCAGAAACACATGAAGAGATAAAACACAGAATAAAAATATCAACATTTCTAGCATCATCAATCACTGCAAATGAGTCAGCAAGCTTGAAGTAATCTTTGACAATATTTCTAGAATAGATCATTAAAGCACGGTGGGGAACATAAATGAGATGAACATGCCCAGTGATATTGGACCATCATTGAACATAGTTCTGAGGGAAATGAGGTTAAGGTGAAACAAAACTAGCTCCAATCATAATCCAATAAAAAGTCTGTCATTCTAAAACAGTATTTATGTTAAATTATTTCAGCAAAATGAAATTAAGCTTTTTAATATGATTTTAAAATATAACATTTTATTCATTCTTTTAAATTCCTAAATAAAACTTTAAGCAGAAATTCTGCTTCTCATCATAACAATACAACATTCAGGTTCTTTATCTCAACCTCACATGGCTGGCCAAGACTTTACAGGAGTGCTGTTGCATCAAGATGTGAAAAGAAGGTGATTTGGGTTACTCTAGCTTCACTCCCTCTTTTCTTATGATCATGCAATGACAAACGAGTTATCACTGACCATGGTGTCAGTTAAATACCTTGTAAAGCTACACTATAGCCTATTGCTCTACAAAACCTCTAATTAAGAGATTAAGAGAGGGGAACTGTGTAGGGAGAAGGTTTGAAGATGCTTAGATAAGCTGGAGGCATTTGAACATATTCAAGTAAGAAATGAAGTCCACTCTTCAAAATTCTTAATGTTCTGTATGAAAAAAGTCTCACTATGTCACTACTAAGCTGTTTAAGCAATTTATATGTTTAAGTTTATGTGCAACTGAGCTACTAGAAGTATATTATAGAAATAAAGTCATTTGCTTATAGAAAAGTTTGGAAACTCTAAATTATTGTGCAAAATAATAGTACTTTATTCAAGGAACATACCTGTAATGAATATTAAAAAGCATAACGAAAAAATTTCATAATGCATTTGTAAAATAAAGAAGAACTATACTATTACAGTCAGAAACTGAGAAGCATTTTAACAAAGATGTTTAAAAACATAACCTACTTCAATTTAGGTACAAGACATAGATAACATTTTCATTATTGAACATGCCCTCAAATAGTTGCATTTCTCCAGCTGTTCCCTTGGAATCTTTTGTTATAACTCTCCACAGAATACCTACTACATGGCCGACCCTTAGAAAAGAAACTGAAAATGCATACCCAGCAATCTCAGTGACCAAGGCCACCCAAGCAGCACTTCACTCTACTAATAAATGTCTGGAAGCTAATGACCACCACTTTCATCACCTCTTGTAATTATAGAGGCCAAGAATAACTTGTATTAACTTCATAATGTCTCAATAAACTTAGCATTAAAATATGTATACAAGTTTTTCTTTTCCTGAAGTGTGTACATTTTTGGTGGACTCGGCATATATAGAAACATATACAAAGTTGCTATGCAAACATTTTGTATACATTTATGACTGTAAATATGTCATTAGGATTAGAAGAACTAGACAAGTAAACGATGGAGGGCCATTGCAATAAGAAAGAGTAGGTCTAGATATCTGTTACCAATACATACCAATGAAAAGTTATGCAAATATATGCGGTACGAAAGTGACAAGTATATGCAGTGGTAGGGCTGCAAGATTTTAAAATTTTCTCAACTAATGATTCACAACTGAAAACAAATCTTAATGAATTTTTTAAATGCCCAACTGCCTATGTCATACTCCAAACCTAGAAAATCATGATTCCCAGGACACAACAGAGAAAAGGATAGGATATGCAGTTCCAGTTAAGAATCTCTAAAATAACAGAATTTCTTCATATTATGCATAATGTAGTGAATTCTAATTTGTAAGTATTCCAAAAACTGTATTTATTAATAAAAGACAAACATTCAAAATATTTTCATCATTACCCAAAGACTACTATGGTTGATGTCTTGCTGTGCAATCAGATCTCCATAATGCTGCATATTAATCATTTTCTTATCCAATTAAAAATGCACAAGTCAGAAATGTCAAGGTAATTATGTAATAGACATACAAACTCTATTAAAAATAATACAGTGATGGATATGAATGAAGTTTCGATATAAGCTGATTTTCTGCCTGTCATGAGATTTGAAATCAGACTTTTTACTTGCTTAGCATTTTTTTCTCACAACTCCAAGCCGTATACAGATTTATTTTTCCAACTTCACTATTTTTGAGACATAATAAATGTACCGTTTTCTCCAAAATTAAGTTCTGGTGTTTCTGGGGGAAAATGACAATATTTTTATTGCTGCTTTGGATCGGCGTTTTATTGAAGTCACTCTGAGGCACAGCAGTTACGGCTAATGGCACTGGTGTCACACATCAGCCTTCACCTGCCAATGCAATAAAGGATCACTCATGTGATCTCTTTCTGAGCGGTGTTCTTTATGTGGGAAGGTAGCCATGTTCTCTCCATTCATTTCTGCATAACAATACACTTAGGGTCTTCTCAATGATACGCCTGATTTCACTGTTTCCCAAATCTACCACCAACAGGAGACATACGGTTGAATGACACCTACTCTGTCTCTAAAGGTTTTCAAAGCTGCACGGACAAATTTTGCTCATACCACTGTACACTGCAAACACTATCCTATGACCCATTACTGACCTCAATTTTGGTGCATGATTCAAAAGTATAAGGTAAGGTAAAAGGAATGACTCACAGTATTCTTTTGTTTAAAAAACAGTCCAAAGTGGCCATGACAGTGTGCAGGAGCTGTATTATTCTTATCACATTATTTTCTCTATTTTTATTAGTAGAAAGATAACAAAAGTCTTTGAGAAAAGAACATTCAAGCATTTGTATTACCAAGGCTACTCAGGTTTGTTTTTTAGGTTGGCAAGCTTGGAGATATTCTCAAAATTAAACAGACAATCTACAGAGTGGGAGAAAATATTTGAAAAATACACATCTATTAAGAGATTAATATCCAGAATATATGAGGAAACTCAAAAAATTAAACAGCAAAAAAACCAATTATAAATTGGGCAAAAGACCTAAATAGACATTTGTCTAAAGAAAATACACATATTTTAAAAATATACCATATCACTATTTATCAGAGAAATTCAAAACAAAACCAAATCAGTTACCACCTCACTCCGGAAAAAATGCTATAAAGGTTATACACAGTTGTAGTAGTTAGGGTATCAATTTAATCAGTTCTTTTGTATTCAGTGATTCATTTTGAAGCATTTTAGCATCTCTGAGAATCATATGAATAGTATTATTATAATTGTATAACAAAAATTTAGCAAATAGAAAGCAATAAATAAAATTTAGTAAATAAAGATCAACACACAAATGATATGAAAATACATTTGCCAACAGAAACTGCAATATTATCCACATAAAAGATTAATGAATATGTACTGTTTGAAAATAATTCAAAATATTGAAGAATTTGTGTGAAAATTATAGTTACCCTTATATGTCAAGTTTGAAACCAGTATTTAAAATGTTTAGTAATCTTTTCTTCTAAAATTACCATACTCATCCAAGATTATTCCTCAAATATTGCCAAGGACAGTAAGTATTCAGTAAACTCTGAGAAAAACAACTCTAACATATGCTCAGAAGTTTTTTGGCCATTTATCATCTTGAAATGGGAATTTCTGATGCCCTAGTCTTTCCACAGTGAGCTGGGAAATATTCCATAATATCTTTGGATTTATTTCATGAATGATTATTTTTTTAGCCTGTGTGAAGAGTGAATGTTCCATAATATCTTTGGATTTATTTCATGAATGATTATTTTTTTAGTCTGCATGCAGAGTTTTCAATCAGCAAATACCATTCCTTTTCATATTTTGCAAAGGTCATGCAATTAACTCTGTGCAGGAAGAATAATCCTTTTGTGACTGTGAATGTAACAATTGTGGATGTCTTCATATTAATTGTTCTGTGATTATTAGTTTGGTTTAATCCAAGTGATTGAAAGACCTTATAGATATTTTTTATTCTAAATGTGAAATGAAAAGGCAGAATCCAATACGTGTGCGACTTCCAGGAATAGTGCCACGACTGAACACATACATACCACTGGCAATAAATTTTATGATAATTCAGTTATGTTGCCAATCGTTCAATGTTCTTTAAAAACTTCACAGTGTTTCAAAATTAAATGCGTTTTAAGATATTTTCCCTTTTTCCTATTGTAAAAGAAACTTCCTCACAAATGTTTGCTTTGCTCCTAGGTAATGAGGGGTCTTTAACCAGACACTCCATGTTATCTCTGCCTCACTTCCTTTCCTAAAGAGCTTTGTGATCATACTAGCAGGAAATCGAAGCATCAAAATTATGATCAAAAAAGGAAGAAAAATTTTGACATTTTAATATATTTTACCAAAATAGTTATCCTGAAGAAATCAGAACTCAGTCTTCCTTATACATGTTTCACACCTAAGTGATAAGAAACCTGGCTTGACAGCTTCTTAAGCATCTGGGGATCTGTCCGACACCATACCATCCTCATCATCATTACTGCCCAAGCATTAGCTCATGAGCCACTAAAGAAAACATAAGAAGGGAATAAAATAGTGCAAAAAAGCAAATTTCATTCGGTTTTTCATGGGAGATTATTTGGTTTTTAATTCATAGACACTATTTTCATTCTTTTAATGTTTTAACACTCCAAAAGAGAATCCTGGGAATAAGCTTCTTTTTAGTACTAGAGAAATAAATCTGAATTATGAATCTTAAGTAATGAGACATATAAAGTCTGATATACTACATCATTGCTGGGTCCCTCCTAATGGTACCTTTATATGCTCACTATAAGGCCATGATGAAAATATATTTGAAATTGTTCCTTTAATTTTCCAATGTCTTCACTCTTTCTGAAAGTTAATTTAATATTTTAAAACAACCAATCCATTTGGAAATAACTCTCAAAACTAAGTGTAGCATTAACTAGCTGGTGTAAAAACACTGTAGTACAATGTGATATGATTAATTGTGTGTGGCATACAACCTAGCTCAAACGGTAATTTTGAAAAATAATTTAATATAGATAAAAGAGGAAAAATAGAACTATTTCTCAACATTAGTAGTATCACTGGGAGATGTTTATTGCCTCAAAGAAAAAATTACTCTCTGCATGTTCATTTTTAACCAACCAATATTATTATTGTATAATCTAATTATCCATCCACTTTTCAGATTTAAATATATATGAAGTTCTACCAAGTAATTAGATGCAAAAAGAATTCTCAGCAACTGAAAATTGTTTGGCTTTAAAACCAAAAGTCCTTCTGGGCAAGGTGTCACATGCTTGTAATCCCAACACCCAGGAGGCTGAGGAACGAGGATTATCATGAGTTTGAGGCTAGCCTGGACTACATAGCTAGTACAAGCCCAGCCTGAACTACAAAGTGAGATTCTACCTCAAAAAACAAAACAAACAAACAAACAAACAAAAAAGATTAAAACCAAAGTCCTAGCACAATCTACAAAGGTTTACTTATGTGGAGGGATTTAATTATGTACTGAATGATTCACCATTTACTAATACATAAAACTACAATGTGTTCTCTTCTAATTATTTTTACTTTCACAACATTTTTAACAGAAAAAATTTATTCTTGTTTATACAATAAACACAACTAAAACACCAAAAAGCATTACCAAGTTTCACTGTGTTACTCAAAGGGTAACTGATGCGACTACTTAATGTTTTAAATACAGCTTTAACTGTATGAATTGAAAAAGGCAAAGAGTAAAAACATAAATATTCTTATTTTGCATCAATCCGCTACACAATTTAAGTGGTTGGGCTGTCCATTTTGTGGGTTAGGGATTGAAAATAATACTAGTTGGCCTAGAAATACATTTAAGTGGTGAGTTAGTACGTTCTCAATTCTTCCTAACATAGTATGTATTTATCAATAAATATAAAATGCTCAGAGAAAATGAATTCTAATGACTAATAATTTATTTCCCCACCCTTAAGTGGCTTCATTTGAAGTGGGTTTTTCCCCTAAAGAATTCTGTCCATACATAGTAAGGATAGAACTCTGTGACATGATTGAAGCATTTTAAAATACAGAGGGTAGGAGTGCGAAAGCACAATTCAAAAAGGATTAATGACTAGGCCTTGGTTACGAACATAGGCCCACATCATAATAAGGCAAAAATTAAGTTTCTGAAACGCATGCATTTGAATTTTGTTCAACTTCACCTTCCCCAATTCCAGCTTAAGGAAGCTGAGTATTATGAGCAGCATTAGTTGAGTATTATGAGCAGCATTAGTTGAATCATTCATCAGGAAGGACGGTCTTCCCAAACGGCTGTGTTGGCAACTGCTTGTAGCACCTCTGTTCAGCACTCCTGAAGGGAATGTGTCCAGGATGTCTTTTTGGCATTCAGAACAGAACACCTTTGAAGAACTTTATGTACTCCCGAAAGATCGGTTTTCATCCTCAATACAAAGAACCTAAACTTTCTGGCAGGCATTTACTTTTATCTTTTCCATCTAGTGCAGACTACTGCAATTACCACAAGTCTACATGCAATGGAAAATGCAGTCTTTTGCTTGTTGCACCTGTAGTTATTTACTTTCTTTTCAAATTACTGCTAGGCTAGGCATTTCTTTTCATTTGACTGAGACGTTCATTCCCTCTGTGTCTTTCCCTCCATCTCTTTCTTTTTCTCTCCCTGTCTTTCTCCCCACTGCCATTGTGAACAGTTTTAATACTTTGGTTAAAGGTACTTACATACCCAAGAATCATTCTGTTGGTTGCAAAGATAACAGCATTATTGCAGAAGCAGAGATGAAGAAGGAGCCATCTATTTTATAGAACAGTTAAAAAACCAACAGGAGACCAACATCCTATCAACAAGCACCATGATTACTTAGAAAAGCAATCAAATTAAACACGCTTATTTCTTCAGCTTTTGATGAGTACATAGATTCTTCTAAGAGTGTGGAGGTCAAGCACACACAATCTCTAATCAGCTTCAATGTTAAGCAATGTTTCCAGGGGTTGCTTTTTACTCCGATCAGCAACAAATATTGCAATTAATTGAGTAAATAAAATAGCCACGCTTTTAGATTTCCTGCTGCTCTCGGAGAAAGACAATTAATCTCTGAAAACTGGAGTACAATGTTGTCATAAGAGTGAAGAAAAAACCAGCAGCCAAAATTACAACTCAGCAACTGCAATGTGTCCCCTGTCTTGTGCAGGAAAGAAGCAACCCTGAAGGACGTGCATGTCAATAAAAGCTCATTAGTGATGACAAACTGTGCAAGGTCCCTGAAGAAGACAGTACTCGTTCACAATTTAAGTTTCTTAATGAGAATTTAATGTACTTAGTAATTTTGTCACATATGGACTCACAGTTCTATTTCCCTTAAAGAATATTCAGCATTATCTTTTTATAATATAAATGGCACAACAAAGACCGTAAACTGGGTGTAGTCCATGTTCAACAGAAAAGTAGAAGACACAAAGAAGTATTTTACAAGTAACAGGCCAACTTTCTAGAGCAAAGGAACAGCAGCTTGCGCACATTGTTTGCAATATTTGCACACATATGAGAAGAATTAGCCTTTTCTAGTCCCAGGAATTCTAGGTTACTTTCCAGGCAGTGACAGAGACCAGAATACCCAACGATGCAATAGGAATATGGTTATCTAACTCATCGTATGCACATTCTTTTTAAAGAAATGCTGATTGCATTGGCAGGACTAGAGTCACAGAAAGCAAACAGCCAGGCAAGTCTCACACTCCCAGGAGTTCAAGGCTGAGTTCCCATTTATTTACATTCCTTGTCTCGAAGAATCATTCCTTCTTGTGACACAAAGGTTCTGAAATTCCACTCAGATCTGCCTGCACCCCCACCAGCGTAGACTTCACAAGATGATTGGTAATCTACCTTTTGCCATTTTTTCTTTCATTTCAGTGCAACTTTATTAAGTGTAACACTCATACAAGAGTAGGGCTCTTTTTGACAGAACAGATAACCAGTAGACTAGAGGTAAGGCATAGATTTGAGCAAGACTTTCAGCTGCTTTTTTTCATACATATTGCTTATAGGTTTTCCATTGCCTTCATGAGTTGATCATGAAGTAGACTCTGATTTATCTTTCATCCTCCTTCCACATTTCCTCCTTCTTCATCTCCTCCTCCTCCTCCTCCTCCCCCTCTTCCACTCCTCCTCCTCCTGCTCCTCCTCTTCCTTTGCATAAATTTTAGTGTGTTTCTCTGCATAAAGTCTCATTCTAGCTTCTCAGATCCAGGTCAACCACACAGTTTTGAGATCTGTACAATACTCCTTTCATAACATAACTCTTTGGTGAGTTTTCTCTCTCCTACTTGACACATTTCTCTCTTTGTGACAAATATTTCCCAATTAATTTTTTTAAAATATTTCACACTGAAATATTGTATAATTAACCACCATTTTCTTAATGAAACTAAAATACACTAAAGATTGAAATACAGATTAATATGTAGGCATGATCTGTCAAGTAAACTTCAAGGGTTTTCTTTTACATAAGAATAAGTCTTGCAAAGGATGGGATTGAATTAAGACATGCAGAGATAGGGAAAAGGGTCAATTTGTTGAGCCCTCTCCTCTCAGTTCTCCCCACCTGTAACAATGCCACACTGGTTATCCAGGGAGAAGCTGACAAGGTCGTTTGTAGCACAAATGGCAGCATTGCCCACCTCCATACCTCTAGGAATTGTCATGGATTGACCAAAAGTCCTATCACATTCTAAAAATTCATTTTGGCTGCAAAAATGCCTTCTGCAGAAAATTGATTTCTTAATACTGAGGAGACCAACGAGATCAGATGCAATACTGGTTAGGATCATAGATTTTAGTATAAACAGATCTGGAATTCAGAAAAGCCATCTAAGTCTTACCTTTGTTTTCTATCATGTGAACATAGTAATCTACTTTACAGACTGTAAAAGTTAAGTAATATGTCAAGTAAAGTAGTTGCTGTATCAGTTATTCAAAGTACAAATAATTATCTATTTTTTAAAAGATGTGTAAAAGTTACACATAATGTTAGTAATTAGTTGAGAATCCAAAATCAATCGGTGAACCTGCGTTCATGTCAGCCTTTGTTATTATTGGTCCTGTCTTAAATTCTAGTACAAGACAAAAAAAAGTTTAAGCAGGCCCTCCACCCTTTTACAAAACCATTTAGCAAGTATTTGTGACTGAAACAGATTGTGTAGCTCAGGAACACAAAGCAGACCTAGTTTAGCATTTGAAAAATGAACTGGACTTTAACACTGAAACATAAGACACACAGATGATGGGTTATACAGTCATGATGGTAATTATGCTCAGGGAAGGAAACGACAAAGGTATACACTGATTTTCCCTAATATATAAGGTTGTTTTATTAAATACTTTTCAGATGGAATGACTGTATGAAGTAGAAGTACTCACAATAACTCCCTTTTAAATTTTACTTTAGTGTAAATTGACAGCTTATAACTGTATATAAATGATACAGTGATACGATTTATGGATACATATGAAATAAATCAATTTAAATAATATGCCTCAAATACTTATCATTTTGAAGATGAGAATATTTGAAATTAGCTCTAAGCAATTTTGAAATTTATAATGCAGTGTTACAAATAATGCTCACCATTTTGGCAGATCTAAAAATAAAAATGCTATTCCCCATGTTTAACAGCGATTTATCCTTTTGTTCATCTCTGGACCCTATCCACTCCCTAGTCTCAGGGACAGTCTTGCTAATTTGCTACTTTGCTCATATTAGGATCAAACTTTCCATTTTCCTACTCAACCTCCCAAAACGCCGAGATTACTAGTGTGTGTTTCCACACCCCATTGTGATATTTAACCTTTAAATATGATTTAACAGGATGGTCCTTATTTCATCAATTTTGCTGTAATGATAGGATTTTATTCTTCTCTGTGCCTGACTAGTACTCCATTGCATGTATAAACCATGTTTGCTTTATCCTTTCACCTATAGATGGGCTCCCAGGTTGTTTTCCTAGCTTAGCTGTTATAAATTGTGCAATGCAGTATTTTTTTAATTAGATAGGCAAAACTGATGACTAGTTTGAACAATTTATGGAAAAAAAAGATAGATCTATTCATGAAAGGATGAATTTGTGCAGTCTTTCCTGAAAGGACATTTGATGAAATGTTGAGTGAGTACTCTTTTATTTAAAATTGAGCCTAAAAACAGACTAATGTCTTAGATACACACAACATGTTAATATTGCATTCAAAATTTGCAAAATTACATATTATACATATTTTTGAAAAGTGCTAATCTTAAAAAACCAAAATTCAAATAGTCCTGCCCTAACAAATTGGAGTTTAATTTAGATTCTGAAACAAAAATTTCTAAAATTCTCTCCATTATAGGACATTAAACAAAATATTAATGACTAATCACAGATCAGGAGGGAACTTGAGAGTTTACCTCATTCAACTTCCGGTCTGAACCTGCTGTAAGTTATGAACTGGCCAGCTGTTGGAGACTGCCAAGGAAACAGCTTCTCTTAGGAGACTATTTCAGTATTTAATGACCATTTCCCGTCAGTGATTTTGCTTTGTCTCATCTAATTCTTGCCTTTTACTTTCTTTTCCTTCTTCTTTTCCTTCTCTATTTCTTTCTCTTAATCCTCTTCTTTTGTGGGAACACTATTTTTCAATCACCTTACCTAAATTGATATAACAAAGGAATTCTTAAATGAAGAGACAAGTTAAAGATAATAGATCTGTACAAAGAAGACAAAAAATACTAATTACAAAAGTCCAGCAAAGCATCTGGTTACACTGGAAAATTATTACACATTTTTGAATGTTATATTTAAACAAAAACACAAATGGGATGTATCAATCAGGTTTTAGTTGTTTGAATTTTCATCTTAACTCACAGTTCCACAAATATTGTGCTGCCACCCAAATTACATTTCTTATTTCTTGCTCAACCCTGACTCAAAATTCCTTAATTCTGTTTTAACTTACCAAATGCCATTCCCTTGATTTCCTTAATTGCTTGGCATTCATCTTTCCTTCAGTGTGTTGCTGAGAGACAGCATCCAGAACTTAGTTTAAGAAATTGCTACTAATGATTACTGTGACCCAGTGACAGCTTTAGGGTGCATCATTTAGATTCTTCGTGCCACATGGTTTTCATTTTCTAAAACATTTTATAATGACATTGACCTCCAGACCTCCCCAGTCAGGCAAAGAAACTCATTACTATTCATAAGACACAAAACCATTATTTTGAATACAAACATTTTCCATCCATGGATATTCGTTCTGCCATAGTGTTTCCCTGTATCCCACAGTTCTGTTTTATGCTAAGAAATAAAGTTATTCCTCGATAAAATATATTTAAAGGTATTATTTCATTTTTGAGACAGTTTTCTGTAAAACAAACAGAAACAGAATCGTATCTAAGAAGATAGGAATCATTGTTACAGAAAATGAATTCATAAAGCATAAATATTCAAGCCTAGAAGTCAGTCAAGGGTTTATTAATGTTATTATGATTGATGGAAGGGTGTGAGAGATTGTGATGAACGCTGGACATGAGCAGCCTTAAAGGATGCCAAGAGCATTACTTTGAACGATAGAAGGTAAGCTGCTTGTGGGTGTAAGGCACGAAACTGGATGACCAGCGTTACTGTATTAACCACATGCTAATCAGTCTTTTCCACTGTGCTCAGAATGGGAGATCGCGCTTTGTGTAACCCCACTTAGATCTTTCACTTCTTATTCCAGATCCTAGAAGAGTGTCTTAGATAAAATTATTGAGTGATTTGTTCTCAAACAATAGAATAGAAAATACACTAGATGTTCATCATAATCAAGGATCATTTTAGAAAAGCACAGATAGAATGAGATGTCACATGGTAGCAATGGAAGCCTTTCTCTTGCTATGCATTTAAAACGTGAAGATTTTCTGAGAAAAATTACTATCCCAAAAATAAAATTGGAGAGTGAGATCTAGCACCAGGATGAGTGACTGGTTTAAAAGTGACAGGGTAAATTCTGTAATCTTCTTAAAATATTCACTAACTTCATGAGGATATTTCTCACCTAATTCATCTAATTTCAAACTAAGTATCCCCAAAGCAATCAAATTGCATGATTCAAACTCCTTAATGGTGAACATTTTCTTCCTGGGGTATAAATAAAGCTATAAAGTTAACAACTCCCATTTTGAGGGGAGGCAAAGAAGAAGGAAAGAGGAATTAACAATGGCTTCTACTAAAGTGACAAAGATTAAAAGAAACAAATTTATTCACATAGTATGGCCCCAAGGTAGTTAAAACAATAAGATACATAAACAGAAGATTAGCTTTACTTAGAACTTTACTTCTAGTAAATATGCAACATAATTATACTAAAAAATTAACATTTTGAATCTAAATAGCTCACTACTCATATGCAATAGATAGTATAAAGTTTCTGTTGTGTGCCTTAAAATTATTTCTGCATGCCTTATTTCACCCATATTTCTCAGCGACCACTCTATTACCATCAGTACATTACCTTATTACCAGAATTTATTTTAGCCACTTTCATGGCAAAGACAAATTATTTCTTCACAGTACTCTAAGCAAATCTCTTTATTTCATTTTGTTACAGAGAGTGCTTCTCAGCTTCTGGGTGTTTTCCTTTCAGTTAAAGATGTCTAAACCTAATAAATTTTAAATGTAATCTTACATTCCTTCAAGACCTAGTAAAAATAGAAGAGAAAATGTTTCTAGATAGAATGCTTAGACAGTTTAAATAATAGAGAGCTTTCAACTAGCAAGTTATTTTATATACTTGTGGAAAATAATTTTAATAAAATCAGCAATCCAAAAGTACATTAATCCTTGGTTTATTAGATAAGGACAAAGCTTCAAACCATGATGACTTGAGATGTAACCCTTTTGTTGTGAACTTTACTAAATTTTGTTGAAGCCACAAAATAAATACAAATCTTGCTAAGGAATAACAATGGAAGAATTAATGAAAGACTAACAAGTACACAAAATAAAATATATATATACAAACTGCCAGAATATATTCTACAAAAGATCATACACCCTTCTTTGAGATTATAGCAGGCATTATCACTTTCTCGGGGACCAAAAGGTCTCTGTTGATAATTACAGTCTTTTTTCAGGAGACATAAGCAGCACCAGTTCTGTATGCGATGAGATTAATAAAAAATGTGGAGCTATGAGATTAATAAAAAGCCCTGTATCCTAAATCACTGCTTTAAATAGAGCCATGTGCCCATCAAAAACATCTCTTCTGTACCCCTGAAGCAAGAAAAATGAACACTCATATTTGACCTGCTATTCATCTGGGAGTTTGCTGTTGCAGCTATCATGATCTTAATCCAATCAGCAAAAGGTAAAGCTATCTTCTCCGACTTTGGACATGAGAGAAACACTGGTTATTTTAAATTTGATGTTTGAAATAGCTTGAACATTAACATGACCTTAGGGGTTTGTGAAGTTTTGCAGCAGTCACACCTGTGAGTTGTCTTTGATCTTTTAGTCATAGACTCTTGATGAAGCACCTTAAAACCAGGTTGGAGGGGCTGAGGAGGAAGGTAGCTATTTTTGACTCAAACTAATTTCTCTCTTTCAAGAGTTTCATATGCTTTCAATTTTTCTCACACTGGGGTATAAAAATTCTATTAATGCAAAAATGCCATGTAGTTTTTCTTAGGACTGAGTTTTAACACCCAATTCATTGGCTACCAGACAGTGCTATTTTTAGGCACAAGGGTCTGAGTTTTAACTGTGTTGCCAAGTCATATAATTGTCCTGCATCTTAAAATACCATATATCATAAGGAGAATTTCTCTGGTGTATTAACGAATGTAAATAACTAATACATTAAAATAACATTAATAAAAGAGGGTAAAATGAATAGTAATGAAAACTACATTATTATGAGAGTCTTATTAAATCTAGTGAAATCATTCAGTTGGCCCATAGTTATGCCAAGTCATAAGGAATTCTTCCTTATACCAAGCTCTTCAATGCAACATGTCATGTAAGACCCACAACGCTCTGACAGAGGTACAATTATGATTCACGTTTTACTGATACAGACAAAGATTAGTGAAAGTAAGCTATTTGTTCTGTCTCAGGTCAACTGAGTGGCAAAATCTCAACCCAACAATTTGTTGCCAGGCCCGTGTGCACTGAACTCCCTTCACGTGCCTGGAACGTGTTATAAAGTATTACTCAATGTGGTTTTTAATTTTTTTTCTCCTACACTGTCGTTCATCTTGTGATCTTATATTATTTTGGTCACTTGATAAAAGATCATCACTGTGCTAAGTGTTAACAATAAAACCGTTCAATTCTTTGATAGAAACAAGCAAAAAATAATGAATTGCGGATACATATGAGCATTCAAATCTACGCTAGATCTCTGCCGAGGGCCCCTGGGCTCACAGCGAGTCACCTGCCATCCACGGCAGAGCGAGCAACTGAACCACGGATGAGGGGCACAAGCAGACGGGACGGCGAGGCTGGAGCAGGCCACACGTGCACACGCTGTTTGAGAAGCAGCCACACAATTCCTTCACAGGGCCAAGACACACAGCTAGTACTGAAAAGCAAAGGACACAGAAGAACCCCATAATCAGGAGGTAATGATGTCACACGAATGCATCACATATACACCACAGGCTTAGGGCTACGGAAACCTCAACAAAAGCAGTCATAGAGCCGGGCGTGGTGGCGCATGCCTTTGATCCCAGCAATCAGAAGGCTGAGGTAGGAGGAGCGTTGTGAGTTTGAGGCCGGTTTGGGCTACATAGTGCGACTCTGCCTCAAAAAATTAGGGCTGGCAGCTTGACTCAGTGGCTGTCTGGCAGGTGTGAGGCTGTGAGCTCCATCCCCGCTGCCAAAAAAAAAAAAAAAAAAAAAAAAAAGCAGCCATAGAGAGGCTACAGGCAGGGACTAGTTGCCTCCTCTACCTAATACTATGACCGTCCCTAGTTCTTCACTTATTTACGCAATTGCAGAAAAGAAAACAATAGAAGAAAAAATAGCCCATTAACTTCACATACAATGGATCTAATTTGTCTAATTTGCAGAACCCCAGAAATGGATATCATTAGGTAGCACAAGGACTCAGACTAGTGATTAAATTGAGATAGAAAACTATAGCTATAATATTTGCACATGAAACTTTATAGTTTTCTATTGTTCACCTGATTATATTATTTTTTTCACTTCTGTGCACACTTTTATTAATAATTTCATGCTGTTAAGAACACAGATGAATTCTTATAAGAAATTTTGAATTATGTATAACATTTTGAAAAGTTACATAGAAAGGAAAAGGGAAAGAGTTGAGTGTTTAACACTTTGTAGATACTTTAAAATGCTTTGATGAATTTAACAGCACAATGGCAAAAGGTTCTATATTATTATCTTCATTTTTCTTAAAATCTTCACAAAGAAAGAAATTAGGAAATAGATAATCCAATGTCACATTTTGTTTTTTCTCAGTAAATTAATAATTCAATAGTTACCGGATGTTTTACTATTTACATTCCCAGGTATTCTCTGGGAGGATAACTGTTAGGGGGTGTCAAAGCTACTAGAACGTGAGTACTGGCAAAAGGAGACAAATGATGTTGTTAACTATAGTCTATAAAGGAAAAAGGCAGGCAATTCAGTTCTCTTTATGAAAAGTCAGACTCATTTTTCACTATTTGAAACTCTGAGATTTAGTCACGCTAATAACAAAAGCAAACATTTTTAGCCTTTGCAAAGCTTTACTTAACTGATGCTAGGATTAAAATCAGTTGCCAAACATCCAAAAGTTCATCACAATCTTCTCTGTATTAAAAATAGTTTGTACAACCAAGAAACTTTACAAATGATCTTATTCTGAAATTGGTTTTCTATCTATGTTATTAGATCTATTTGCTAAAAATTCTCTAGAAAACTCTTCAGGTTTACAGTAGCAAAAAGTACGAATTTTTATGGCTATTGCCATAATCATCTTGATATAACAACCTTGTTTTTAGGTGGAAAAAAACCAATATTATGCAAAAGTAGTTAAGAGAAGAAGGAAAACACAGATACAAGGAGAAATTTAACAGCACATGGTCTGGCACTATACAAGGCAGAACCCTATCACCGAGAAGGTCTGAAACCATCTACTCGGAGCGACTTTACATGAATAAATAACCACTGTGTATGGGGAAACCTCCTCCCCTGGCAAAGTGGTCTCATTAAAGTCTAAGAACTCAACATCTTCAACCTCGTTGGGGTCCTCCCAAACATCTCCATTCCAATTTACAGAGTCCCATTCTTTTCCAGTTAATGCCCTCATGTTTTCTTCAGGTCTCTTCCAAGGCTGAGTGTTAAACTTACCTGTATTTCAGCTAATAGAATTATAAGGGCCTGTGTTTGGTTTTCTACATTCTCGGCCCTGCAACTAAAAGAAAGATTTTCTTTCAGGACACACTTAGAAACTTTTAAATTTTTCATGTGCATCTGCAGCTGGCAGTTTGCATCTTTGAGTTCCTTATTTTCCTTCATTAATTTGTCCTTGTGGTCACAAGGCTTCAGATTTCCTATGGATGTTTTGAGCTCATTAGTTTCCATCACTAATTTAACCAGAGATGGCTAAAACGAAACCAACCAGCATCATCGTATTTCCCACTCTGTCAAAAAAATTTTTTGAAAACTTCATATACAAAGTCCCTAAATTCCTTGCATCTCACGAGTGGTGAGTTGGGTTAATCAAATGAATCTACATTATGTATCATTTTAAACAGTCCACACCAAGGCTACCAGTATTCCCCACGGTATTAGATGGAGGGACCATGGCATCTTTAGGTCTCATCAAATTAGAGACCCAGATCAAAAATCCCTAAGACCATTAAAAAATTATCTTTATAATTCTGTTTCTCTAGGTCACTCTCAGCACCAAATTTGTATTAGTCAATACTTATTAAAGATGTAGAAGACTGCAAAACATTTGTCTGTACCCAAGAACCAAAGGATTCAGTCCAGGGCTTGGAACTCACAGCAATGTCCTGTGCAAGTCTGAATCAAAGTTCTGCACCAGAAAGGCCCACAAGCCAGTGGTGGAAGCTAGAAAACCTGTGCTGGCAGGGTGAAGGATCTGTGCCGGAAGGCTGAAAGAACATACTGGAAATCAGGAGACGATGCCCAAGATGAAGATGAGGACAGAAGCTGTCTCGCAGGAAGACAGCAGCCATAGCACCTTTGAAGAAAAACTGCCAAAAAGCTTCTGCTTCATAAAAATCAGCAGCATGCAACCTTCCCCTCCTGTTCTCCTATGCTATTTCAGCAATAATCCTCAGTGCCCAGAGCTGGGCGTTCCCACTGAAGATGACCATTAATTAATCCACCGCAGAGGAAAAACCAGAACAAATGCCATTCTATTAAAGAGGAAGAACCCTAGTTGTTCTTTTTACAAGATCTATCCTAATAAATTAGGAAAGAAAGAAGTTTTATTAACATGATGCATTCACGTCTTCTAAAACAATGGCCAGCACTTTTTTTTATTATGTCAATTATGTCACAGTTATTTAGAGTCTAATCTTGGATGTGACATCCTCTCACTTTGCCATAATTAGAGCAGTAGGGAAGAAGATATGGGGTAGGAAGGAAAGGAAGAGGCAAAGTGAGAGAGTAAAAATAATCAGGATGTGATATGCACAGGTGTACAGATTCTCTAAATTGAATATAACCATTACGTGTTATAAGCATATCCTATTAAAAATTGAAAAGAAATACATTGACAACAATATGTTGCTCATTCTTTGCTTTTTTAATTTTTGTTTCTCTTACAATAATGGTAACCTATAATGCTATTTAATTATCATTTACTCTTTTCATGAGAATGTTACTTTAGTTTTCAGAGGCTGAGGCAGAAGGATCCCAAAGTCAAGACCAACCTGGGTTACATAACAAGAACCTGTCTCATAAAACAAAACAAAATTTGAAAATTAGAGAGAGAGAAAAAAAGAGAAAGAGAGAGAAAGGGAACAAGATAGAGAGAGAGAGTCCCAGGGCCAGAATTTATATAAAGGAAAAGAAAGGGCACAAGGGCATGAGGGACAGACTATTGCCAGACATTTTAGAAGCAGCCAACCACAGTTATTTGAGACAACAAGAAAGCAGTCCTTTGACTTTCCTTGTTTCCCGGGTGGCAGGAGTGAACTTACAGAAGAACATAAAAATATTTGCATGTTGTCAGCCTTTATCTGTGGTAGCTCTGTGTATAGGTCAGTGATGGCGAAACTGTTAGCGCTTTCAATGATAACAAACACCCAGCTGTGGCACGTGTGCCACAGATTTGCCACCACTGATAGAGGTTTATCTAGAGATCGAGTTTACACTTGTTTTCCCAATGTTTCATCAAATTATTGTCATCTTTTCTTTTAAAAGGGCCCCAGTTTGGAAAATAAAAGGTCATCCCGAATAGCTAAATCTTAACTAGATCCCTAACCCAAGTAAAGGGCTTATTTTGTTAGATCTTAAATGAAACTGTAGATGCTGCCCACATGAACAAGAACAATATCCCTGTAAAGCTAGCAGCATCTCCAGACAAAACCCAACATTTGCATATGCAATTTATGCACCCTCAGGGCACCATAGACAGCTATCACTCAAGAGGCAGCGTGACATTTGACTGGCTCTCTTAACAACTAATCATAAAGTTACTGTTTTAGGCAGCTTTTTGTCAGTGTGACCAAAGACCTCACATACACAGCGTACAGCAGAAAAGGTTTATTTTGGCTCACCATTTCAGAGGCTCAGACCATGGTTAGCAGGCTCCATTGTTTAAGGCCTGGAATGAATCAAAACTATCATGGTAAAGGGTTTGCTGAGGGAAAGTCTTCAGATCACAGCAACTCAAAGCAGAGAAAAAGCCAGAGAGGAAAGATTCAGTTTCCAAGGTCATAACCCCATGACCTATCCAGACACACCCAGAAACGTGTTTGACCAACCTTCTAGATATTTCTCAAGCTAATCAAGTTGACAATGAATACTGAACATCACAGTTATTCAGACTTCAGTTCCCTCAGGGAAAAAGAAAAAATAAAACTGTTATTTTGACAGAGCTCAGGAGGTATAAATACCCATGAAGAAATTTTTTAAGAGTTTTTCTTAATCCTTACACTTCAGTCAGTTTTATCACAAGTAATGAATACGTACAAGCCCTGAAATGTCTATATTTTTCTTATGGAAGCATGGTAGAGAATAATAAATTAAAAAATAGGATCTCTGGCTTGAAATGTTCCTGGTATCTTTATAAAGACAGAGCTCAGGGAAGTAAACCAAAAGCTACCAATTACATGATTCCCAACAACTGTTGAAAAAAATCAACAATTTAAAAATTAAAAAGGATGAGAAGATCACTAATAGCCGGACTACTTATTAAGTATGGCTTTGCAGAAGTGAGACTTTATTTCCTTCTAAGAAAGTAGCTCCGGTAGCTGGGCTTTGCAGAGGAGGCACTGGCACGGTGCCCGCACAGTGTGCAGCTCCCTAGCAAGGTGGGCAGGCTTCCGGCGTGGCTGAGCGTGGCCAGGCTTCCTGCTGCAGGTGTATGCGCCGTCAGGCCGCATTGACTGGTTCCACCTCAGCTTCTTTCTTTTCTGCTGTCGAGAGCAGCTGTGCTGTGCGTGCCTCTGAGTTTTTAGGAATCAGCTACCCAGTAAGACATGAGCTTTTCTCATTTGAGCCACCTTCTGAGAACTGTCCCCCAGATGCAGGAGAATCTGTGTGTCTCCAGCTTAAGCCTGGCACTCACCTCTTTAGCGTGTGTGGCTGTTTAGCCACGAAAACTCTCTGGATGCCACCAGGCACAGCACTGCAGTAAGGAGCATCAGATAATAGACTGGAGATTGGTGCATAAGCAGATTTGCACACCGCATCATTTGGACCATATAGTTCCAGACCACAACTTCCTTTTTCCAGAATTTGAAATTGTAATAGAAACAAAAGATGAAATTATGCCTGAAGTTGTAGTAAAGGCAGATGACTCTGAAATTATGGAAAGCATGGGTGAAGCATCTGAAGAAGAATTGGATTCCATGGCCAAGCATGAATCTAGAGAAGATAACATATTCCAGAAGTTTAAAACTTAGCCCATGAACCAGAGCAGATTCTCAGATATGGCAAAGGTATTGAGCCCATCTGATTTCTGGTAAAAATATTCCTCAAGACAAGGATATTCCAGATTGTCCCTGTGGTGCCAAGAGAATATTTGAATTCTAGGTCATGCCACAGCTGCTCAACCACCTGAAAGCAGACAGGCTGGGTAAGAGTGTGGACTGGGGCATCCTGACGGTCTTCACTTGTGTGGAGAGCTGCAGTCTGGGCAGTGATTATGTAGATGAATTTGTATGCAAGCAGGATTTAACAGGTACACCTTAAGGATTTAAAGTTACTGATGCAATTCTATCCTTAGGACTTTATCCTAAAGAAGTAACTTAGGGTAGTAACTTAGTAACTTAGAGACATGAATGTACAAACATGTTGCTTGAGGCATTGTTTTATAATGTCTAAGTGGCTAAAACAGAAATGTCTGATGACAAAGAATTTAGTAAATTTTGTTGTATCCAAGGAGGAAAAGTAAGTGTTACATCTATGTGGACAACAAAGAAGAGATCTAAACACTATTATAGATGGTGGTGATGGTGGGTAGTTTGTAAAAATATTTATACATGTTGTATATGTACTAGAAAGATACACTGAACTGGCTACCTGCAATTGGTGAGATTGAAGAAATATTTGGTAGATAATACCCAATAAACTACACAACATAAAAAAGTTTTAAAGATAAAATAAAAAAGTAGTTCATACTTAAGTAAGAAGAGAGATAAAGAAGGTTTCATAATAAGGGTTGGGGCTCCTACATGTATTGAGATGAGAAATCTAAAGAACTGATTCTGTACCAAACTAAAAGTAGGTATGATCAGTGTGGGAAGGCAGACTATGGCCATCAAAGAAAGGACTTCAAGTATAAAGCAGAGGAGTTATCAGATAAAATTGCCAATTTTTTTCTATATTTCAAAATAGCTAATAAGGAGAGTTTTGAGTGCTCCCTACTCAAGGTAATTATAAATACCTATAAATAAATATCGGTTGCTCTGATCTGATCATTACACATTCTATACAAGGGTTGATTGAAAAGTATGGTGTGTGTTTAAATTTAAAAAGAAAAATTATTACAAAAACAGACACACTGCCATCAGCTTCCCTCAAAACACACTCCCTTCTTCAAACACACTGATCCCATCGTTCTTGCCTCTTTCTGGAGCATGCCTGGGAGTCCTTTTACCTGAGCATCTTTAGGAGGTGCAGTCAAGTGCCATCCAACAGACAGGCTCACTTAAAATTATTGTGGGGCTTTATCTGCTTACTCACCAGATCTGCCACGCGTGTGACTTCTGGTTCTTCTGAAAAGTCAACATGACCATGAGTGGTAAACGTTTTGAATCAGTTCAGGACATCAAGGCAACCACAACAACACGACTAAAGACATTCACAAGGAAGTACTTCCAGGATCACTTCAGGAAGGGACAAGAATCATGGCACAATTGTGCATGCAACAAAAGGAAGTATTTTGAGGGTGATTAATGGCAATTTGGTTTCACCATAATAAATTTTTAATGTAAATATTCCCCATATTGTTTGATCGTACCTCATACATGTAAATATGTGCAATTACCACGTCATTAAAAATAGAAACACTTATTTTTAAACTAAAATTTAGCAACTTTTGAACAATCAGACTAAATTATATAGTGCGTATTGTAAGAGAAAACAGTAAATTAGTTTAGATATTAAAAAAGTATGTGATGATGAGATTAAAAATACATAAATGAAAATAACATGCAGAGAACACTACAAGAATATGGTAACAAATTGGTCCTCAGAGTTAAACAAGAAAAACTAACTAAAGGCAATTTCAGGATCAAGTTTAGGTAACCAAAATCTATGAATGGCCTAGAAAGTAATGTAAGTAGTCAAACTGAGACAGATGTAGAGAAATAAATATATTATTTTGTATTTTTCTTGAAATGCTTTGTCTTCTCAATGCATTTCCTTTTATACTTTTATACTAATGTGCATCTAAGAAAATCTCCCTCTATCATAAGAAAAAATTTTGATTAAATAAGAAGAACAATTATTCCAACACTAGAGAAAGAACCAAGCAATTAAGTTTATCACTTCCATTCCACTTCAGGGTAAGGGAAATAACTCCAAGGAACTGTGGCAAAATGCAGAGTACCAGCCTCACATCAAGATGATTTCTTATTTTCACTTCTAGTCAGCTGCTGCCCTGAAGAAATCCATGCTGAACATAGCAAGATCTTCAGATCTTTCAAAAGAAGACAGAATACAAATTTTATATATATTTTCTACCCAGACTTCTTTTTTCGCTAGTTCTCCTGAAACCAGAAATTTGACATGGAATTTCATCTATTCATTAGGTATTTCTGTCTTGTCAAGAAATACATGATCCTTGCATTCTTTATAGACTTAAGAATAGTGAAATTAAAATCCAGAGAGATACAGAAGCTGGAAGAATAATTTAGGAGGGTTATAATGCATATCAACAAAAGTATAGCAAGGCAATTGGTTTCCGACGTTGAAATACATACAACTTTTAGATATTCGTTAGATGGGGAAAGGGCAATGATGTCCCAGCAAATATTTCTTTTTCGAGTATAAGCTCTAGGACTAGTATATTTTCAAGAAAGTAAAATTTTGTGGGAATGACTGAATGTATGATGAACCCATATCAATCTCCATGTTTTTTATTGGTGTTGAATTCTGAAAACATGGTAGTGAACAAAACAGAGGAAAGTCCCTAACCACATGAACATGACCTTCATGTCTAGTCCAATCGTGCTATCATAGAAAAGGAAAGGATAAGCATCTTTCATCTTTTTAAGACTGATTGGCTTAAGAAGCAATGATGAAGTTATGCCTCCTTTCCCAAAAGAAAACTCAGAATGTGTATCTCCCTGCTTCACTGACAGCTTATATAAAAATAAGCTTCTAAATTTTCTCAAAATTTGGTCAGTTCACCTTCCTCTCAGTAATGACCAGTTTGGGCTAGTTGATTTGGAGAAAATATTGTGCACAGTGAAACAACATTAAACACAATTAGAGCTAATCTCAGCTCTTTCCTTAATTTTCACTGTGACTTTAGGCTACGCACTTAAGCTTTTTCTTAAATGCAAACACTGAAATACACGGTGACATACTGAGCTAAGAAAGAAAACTAATACAAACTTTACCAACATGCTTAGCAATAGAAAATCTAATATAAACGGTATCTAAATATATCCTTCCTTTTTTTATTTTAAAGATAGTAAAATCCAACAGAATATAACAGAACAAAGTCAATCAAAACAAAGCAGTAGAACTGGTACAGAACTTCGAAGAAAAATAATGTGAATACAATAGCTACTATAGTATGTCTTGTTATCTTCAGAATAGCTGACCATTCCAACAGGTATAGTAGAATTGAACCAAAAACAGAACAGAATAAAACCAATAAAAACGGAATATAAAATAAAGAAAAAAAATGATCAGAGTAAAGCAAAACAGTGAGACAAGACAGAAGAGAATCCCCCATATTTGCTACATTGCCTACTGTCATCTTCCAAAGAGATGCTGAGATTGCTGACCAGAGGCCTGCAAAATCTACCAAAAAAATACTAGCATTTAGTTGCTTAATGTTCCTTAGTTGCTATCAATTTAGCCAGACCTCCAAACCAGCAGGTTGCTTATGGTG
>RJWM01020065.1:0-37836 GCA_004363535.1 Dasyprocta punctata
AAAACAAAACAAAACACTGGACCATTAGTTAAATGTTTATGTTTGAAATGCCTTTGGTGGTGTACCTTCTTCCTGCCCAGCCCTACCTTCACCTGCTGCTTGTGGTGGTGCCAGCCTGGGTCTGTGCTGCTCTGGGGGGCTCCTGTGAGTTTGGAGCATGACATGTGAGCAAACTGAGAAGCTCTGGCAGAGAAGCATCACTGTGTGGATGAGGAGACTGAGAAACAGAGATGTTATTATTGTATTTAAAATTCACCTATAAGTAGTAGGTTGTCTTGGTTACTTTCTCTCCTTGCTGAGACAAAACACCTGACACCCAAAATTAGGGAAGGAAAGGTTTATTTGTCTTACAGTTTTTGGAAGTTTCAGTCCATAATCAGCTGGCTCCAAGGCAGGGTGGCATGGCACAGGAGCAACACTTCAAGGCAGCAGCCGAACAAAAGCAGCCAGAGTAAAAGGGGGCAAGAGCAAGCCTCTTCTTCTCCCTTATATTGTACACAGGACACCTCCCCCCACCCCAGGGTGGGTGTAGCATTCACAAATCTCCTTGCTTTCCTTTGTACAGGATGAGGATATTTACAAAGTAAGAACCCTGGCTCCCTGCTGAATCTCTTAGTTAAACTTCTGACTTTCTCAGATTGACACAATGAACAGGTAACTGCTTGGGCTCTATACACCAGGGTATAGAGCTGCTGAGTTACTTAATCAAGCTTCTAGACTTCTCAAGTTGACACAATGTATAAACCATAACATAGGTGAACTCAGAATCTCAGTTCAGCTGTATGTATGTAGTCAACAAATATTAATTGAGCGCCTACTATACAGTGTACTTGGGATATATCAGTGAATCAAAGAGACGAGACACAAATCTCTACCTCTGTTGAGCTGATATTACATTGGGGAAAGACAGTAACTATAGATATATTTTGCTTACAGTGACAATTGCTAAAGAAAAAGACAGGATAGGAGTTGGTGGACAGTAATTTTCAAATAGGGTCATGTGGCGTGGTGGTGCATGCCTGTATCCCAGCATTCAGGAGGCTGAGACAGGAGGCTCATCATGAGTTTGAGGCCAGCCTGGGCTACATAGTGAGTTTAAAAAAAAATGTAGAGTCATTGAGGGCAGGAATAGAGACTTGAAGATGAAAGAGTTAACTTGTGCCTGTCTGGAGAAAGAATGTTCCAGGTCAAGAGAAGAGCACCGTAAAGGCCCCAAAGCACTTACATGCCTCAGGTGCCAGTAGAACAGGAATGTGACCAGCAAGTGAAGAAGGAGTTCAGAGGGGGATCAGAAATTGAGCTATGGAAAGCCTGTAATGTTCTGGCATTGTGGCACACACCTGTAATCCCAGCATGCTGGGAGGCCAAGGCAGGAGGATTCCAAGTTCGAGCCCAGCTTGGTCAACTTGGTGATTTAGCAAGAGCTTGTCTCAAAAACAAAAAAAAAAGGAGATGTTGCTTAGTTCAAAGGTCTTGGGTTCAATTCTCATAAGAGAGCACCAGAGAGAAAAAGAGAGAGAGAGATCACGAGAGAGAGATGGACAGACAGACAGAGACAAACAGAAAAGGGAAGAGAGACAGTCACAGAGACAGACACAGAGACTTTTACTCTGAGCAGTGGAGTAACGGTCCTGTCTGTTTCAACCCTGCTGCCCTGTGGACTATAACTATGGAGAGGTCACGTAAACCATCTTGGAAACAAGGTTTGTGTTCTGTCCTTTGAAGTTAGGAAGTTGATGGGGTGTTTCTTGTGAGTTCCGAGGGACATGATTTTCATGGAGGGTGAGCAGGTGTGGGTGAGAACGAATGGTTTCTGGAAGGAAAGGTAGTGTCGTAGATGGGAAGCACCACTAGATGGCAAAAGAGAATCAAGAAGAAGGTGACACAGGCTTCAGGCCCCGTGGGCTGTCCCTCAGGGAGGCCCGGCCTGTGGGGACAGCCCTTTCTTTCTTTGTTAAGGTGCTTAAAGGCAGCGCTTCTAGACAGAGTATCGTTACCCTGCTGCCGTAGAAACCCTCAGGCTTGGGGACAAAATCTACATTTTTTAAAGCATATCGAATGCAGATCAACTCAGGCCAGATGAGCCGTCTGGTGGAGGTTGGGGTGGAAAGAGGGGTAGGAGGCATTGGGTTCATTTGAATTCCAGTCTCCTTTCCATTTCCCTTTCTCCTGGACTGAGATGTTTCCAAATCACGAACTGAACTGCCCCCTGCGCTTGTGTTTTCCTGTCCTTATAATTATCCTGCTTTGCTCTGCAACTCCATTATGCTGGAGGATCCAGAAAGCTGCTTAGTGCTGTGTGCAGACTAAATAAACAAGGCCTTGCCGTCTCAGGTCAATGGGGAAGGGAGAGAAAGTTAAAGTTTGCATATGAAAATTGAAGTGGAAGAGTTGAACCCACCATCTGTTCAATTCAGGCTGAAACCTTTGACCACAATTATTTGGGTAAGGAAAGAAATCGGGTGTGTTTATTTGCCCAACCTATCCACAAGATCTGCTTCTCTTTGCACTTAGTAGGATAATTTTACTCTTTTTCCTTCACTCCATTTGTGGGCAAAAGGGGAAGATGGAGTAAGGAGACAGAGCTAAGGAGAACAAAAGGAGTCAGACCTTAGACCAAGGACTGGTCAGGGAAAATAGCAGAAGGAGAAGGCAAGCAGAAGGCAAAATGGTGGAAGAGAAAAGAGGGAGGGCAGCCCCTCGTCAAAGCAACCTCCACCAGGTTTCCTCCGTCCTGTACTGAACACTCGCTGTCAGCCCAATCTCTGCCTAGGCTGCTCCCCTGCGTGCGCGTGTGTGTGTATGTGCGTGTGTTTTAAGTTGGGGCGGGTGTTGTGAAAACCCCAGCAGTGCCAGGTGGACCTCTGCCTGTGCTCCCCACAGGACAACAGCTGCTGCTTCCTCTGGCTTGGGGCGGGAGAGGAGGGAGGGGCCCAGCCTGGCTTGGTGCCTGATCTTTAGAGCCAAGCCTCCCTCTCTCTTCCGGAGTTCCATACAGCCCCGGATACCAGTGGAAAACCCAGGAGAGAGTGAATTTTCCTTCAAGCAGGAGCAGATCCAAGTTCTGTTATCCTAATTTTGTTGATCCTTGGATAAACAAGGGTAATGGGCTCCTTTCTGTATTTGAGGAAAGTGAAACATACAAGAAGTTTGGGTCAGACATGGGACTGGATTCAGGTCTTTGAATTCCCATGACCTTTCCTGGAACAGCTGCGGGTTTGGAGGAGGCACACTCCAAAACAGAAAGTTGGAATCCTTGGCTCCCAAGCTGGGATGCAGGGGAGAAGGGCCTGGTGTGGGGTGAGAGGCTTCACCAGGTCACCCTGTCTCAGAAGTCCTTGCCAGCTTTCCACACTCCCCATGCAGAGTAGAGAGCAGATCCCTTAGCCTGAACATCGGAGCTGCCACCATCTAGCAAAACCGTCTTTCTGCCTTTGTCTCTGATTTTTATCCCATTCAGTACCTCAAAAACAGCCAGACTGGTTTTCTCCCTTAAACATACTTTCATAATCCTCTTGATCTCCACTTAACTCCCAGCTGCCCCCAGAAACTTATCCTGAGGCCCCAGAATGACAACCCTCCTCCTCTGGGAAATTTTCCCTGACCCTCTCCATTCAGGGATCTCTATCTTTCTCACCTCTATCTGTCGACAGTATCTACTGTCTTCTAGAAGTATTATTTTCTGCTTTGAACCACTGACTTTTTTCACATATACTTATTTTTCCCCTCCAGTTTAGACTGTCAGCTCATAGGAGGCTGGAAGCCCCTGCCACACGGCTTTTGTACAACGAACAGGAGTGGAATTGAACAAGAAGGGTGAGATGGGTGAAGCCATCTCTTGGGTTTAAGGACAACCTAGGAACTGTCTGTGACCAGGTGTACTGTTTGATTGACTTGAGTTGGAGAGGGCAAACAGAAAGGTCAATGAAATCATGTGGAGCCCACTGGGCAGAACCTTGGGAGTTCCCCAGAATTACAGGACATCATCCCTTCTCCTGTGTCTAGCCAGTGTCCTACAAATGCTTACTGCTGGAGAGGGAGGGACAAAATATATTGAGGTTTACAAACAGAGGGTTTTCTTTTTTTGGGGAGGGCTGCTGGAGATTGAATTCAGGGCCTTCTCCCTGAGTGACAGCCCCCACCCTTTAATTTTTTTATTTTGAGAAAGGGTCACAACAAAACTGTGCTTGAATTTGTGATTGTCTTGCTTCAGCCTCCTAGAGTGCTAGGATTACAAGTGTGTACCACCATACCCAGCTCAGAAGGTCCTCTTTGTAAGACAAATCAAACTTATTGTTTCAGTGTTGAACAATCGGTACTCCTTTTGATGGTAGAAGAACCAGCACCATTACAATAAAAATAGGTTTAACAAAAAAACACTTACAGATTTCATATGTTCACCAATGCCTTCAAATACATAAAATAAACCATTGTGGTAGTGTATGCCTGTAGTATCCGTTACTTGAGAGGCTGAGGCAGAAGGATGGCAAGTTTGAGGCCAGTCTGGGTAACTAACCAAGACCCCGTCTCAAAATAAAAAGGAATGGGGATATGGATCCGGGGTAGAGTGCTCGCCTAGCATATGGAGACCCTGCCATGAATTCCCAGCACCACAACAAAAACAGAAACCTGAGACACACGTCAGTCTGCTCTTGAAAGGAAGTCTGACTCTCATTAATCAGACCAGGGCTTTTCAATCTCGGCATTATTTACATCTTGCTCAGGACAGTTCTTTGTTGTGGGAGCTGCCTTGTGCAATGCAGGATTTTTTAACACAATCCCTGGCCTTGTGCCAGTAGCAACTTCCAGTTATGACACACTAAGTGTTCTCCAGATGTTACCCAATTATCTCCGGTTGAGAACCACTGAATTTGACACACAACCTGGGGCAAGCTACCATCTCTCTGGAACTTCAGTTTCTTCATCTTTAGGGTGGTTCTTGTACATGTCAAGTCCCGAGTTAAGGAGAGTAAGTCCAGAAATCCAGGGCTTAGGGAGTATATAAAACCACGAGCAGGATGTCAGAATGGATGAAGCAGTTCTATGCATCAGAACCTCTCGGCACTCAGCACCACTCCTGGACCTGTGCTCGTGACTTTGCAGCATGCATTTTTATGTATGACTTTCCCACTGAATTATAGATATAATCCACAACATTTTTCAAGTGACTTTCAGATAATATCTGGCTATTTTTAAAGTTATCTCAACATAATTAAAAGCTTCATGGAGATGAGTTCTAGGTCAGAAGTTAGAAAGGACTCCAGATGGGTGGAGTGGGATGAGGTTGGGGTTGGAGGTGCCACCACCAGTCTTGTTTAAAGAATAAGTGAGGCTTTGCAAATGTCAGAAGTGAGTTGGCATAGAATTTAGGAGCCTCTTTCAAGTTATCCACTTTTATATTATTTAATGATTAAAAAGCACTTTTGCATTTGTTGTCTGATTGTATTCTTGCAGCTTCATGAGGTAAGGAAGGTACTACCCCACCTGACAGAAGAGGAAACAGGAGGGCAGCGAGTGATTCAGTATTAGGTCCTGAACTCTTTCCACTATCCTGTGCCCTTCAGGTTCTGTAATCCAGCAGGCATAGTGAGTGGTGGCAGCTGGAGAGTGGTAATGTGTGGGCAGGCAATGAAGAAAGAGGAAGACCAAGAGGCACAGAAAGCCTCTTTCTCTTCTCAGGGAAGCAGCAGCCTTGAGGGTCTAGGTGGCATGACTACAGGCTGGGGCCACAGGGTTTGTGGTTGGCTTCCCCAAAAGACCTGAGTCAGTCTGGTTCAGGCTCAGGCCTGCATTGCTCCCACACAAGTGTTGTGCTGTTGAGCAGCCTGAAAGACATAGATGAGCCACCTGATTGCATGGGCTTTACCATCCCTTGCTTGGGTGTGCACAGTTCCCAGGGGAGGTCATTTCAAGCATGGACTCCTGACCTACAGGAGACCTACAGGACTGATTGGGTGAGAGGGAGAGGGGGTGGTGGCAGCATTCTTATACAGGGGACAGTAGGAGCAAGGGCGTGGAGGTGGACTGGAAGTTGTTACAGAGTGTTAGGCCAAAGAAGAGACTACATTTTTAGTCTGGCATTTGCAAGAAAGATATATTTGTATTGGGCATTCCTGGAGTTGGGGAGTATGTGACGGTGTCCAGGAGAGAGGAGAGCCTGAGCAGGAGAAATAGGAATGGGAGGGATGGGCCTGGAGAAAGTTTTAGTGAAGACTGTCAGGGCTTCATGGCAGATGGATTCATACTCTGATTGAGTACTCACCATAGACCAGGCACTAGGCTAACAGTTCTTGATACATACCTTAACCAATGTGGATACTGCCATGATGCATAAAACACCGTATTCCTGAGAGGAAGCGTGTGGTGGCTTAGTGAACTCAGACTGATGGCCCACAGCATGGACGCTACAGAGTCAGGATTCAGTTCCTGGTCTATTTCACTCAAAAGACTGGATCTTATCTACCCTGCAGTCCTGACTCTTCATATGGCGGCCAAAGGGATGGAAGAGCTTAGATCACACTCAAGTTTCTTGTACAGGTGGCTGGGTGTTTTCATCCACATTCTCACCACTAGGATATGATACTCACCCAACACCCACGACTTAAAGGAGAAGAGATTTAATTTGCTCATGATTTGGGAAGATTCAGACCACAGTCAGTGGGTTCCAAGGCAGAGGGGCATGAGAGAGGAAAGCTGCTCATTCATAGCAACCAGAAAGTAGAGAGAAAAGGGAGGAGCCTGGGACAAGAATGGGATAGATGCTTCCAAGTCATTCCCCACCCATTGTGACCCACCTCCTAACCCTAACTGGGTCCCATCTCCTTGCAGCACACTCACCCACCAACTCACAAACACATCCACTGATGAATACGATGATCTCATGACCCAAACACCTTTCAAATACTCCACCTCTGAACACAGAGAGTTTGGGGGGATATGTTAGATCTATACCTTAGTGCTGAAGAAATCTGAGACAGACAGCACAGGAGAAGTTGTGAAGAGGATGAAATTTTTTTTTTTTGATATATTCATTTTTGGACTCTAGCTTGTGCTGTCAGAAAAAGTCAATGTAGGGGTGCTGTGAATGAGGTGCCATCAAGGGAACTCCAGTGTGCCTCCCTGCGGCCCCTTGTTCTTTCTGCCTTTGGACTCTGTCCTGCTGGGGGAGGCTCTCCTAAGAAGCAGCCCAAAATGTGGAGAGCACCGCGACACGAGACAGGACTGCGAGGCTTGTGGAAGTTGAAGCCTAGAGCTGGCATCTCGGGGAGCTGGTTCTTTGACTCTGCTGAAGGGGCAGACCTTTGATAGTTAGGAAAAAGAGAACCAGGAGCACGGTTCTCTCTCTAGCATGACAAATTACTCAAAGACCAGCTCACAGTGGGAGTCTGATCAGGGCAGGGCTCAGGCTTAAGGTCATGTCCCCTCATGTCTAGGTTATGCAGTGGAGCCAACTGCTAAGCCTGAGTTAGTATGCACGGCCAGGAATGCTGACTGACAGGGCTGGAGCCACAGGTGAGGGATGTTGATGTGACAGGAGCAGGATGGTTAACAAAGACCCTTGATTCTCAGCCTGGTACTTTTCGTTTGGTTTGGTTTGGCGTTATTGAGACAGGGTTTGGCTATGTAGCTCAGGCAGGCCTTGAACACATTATGTAGCCCAGGCTGGCCTGGACATCTCAGCAATCTTCCTGCCTCTGGCTGCTGAGTCCAGGGATGACAGGTGTGCACCACCACACTCAGCCTCAGCCTGACACTTTGGCGGGAGGCCCCCATGCACACACATGGCCTCCCGAGCTCCTGTGAGCGATGGAGCCTCTGTTCTCTGAGTTAGAGAATAAGAAACACTTAGTTCCTCAGAAACTTGACAGCACTTTTCTTCCTACCTTGCTGTGGGAGCAGGGCTCGATGCACCAGAGCAAACATCAAAGAAAGCCCAAGGACTTAGGGATTTTTGGCAAGGAAGTTGGAACTAAGTGTTCTAAAGACACCAGAGAGGAGGAGATCAGACAGCAATGTCTCATTCCACCCACCTATCCAACCCCCTCAGCATAGGGGCTGCTCAAATTCAGGGACAGTTTCTCCTCCCAGACCGGTCTTCACGGAGAAACCTTTGCCTCAGGCAAGAAGCATCCCTGCCCCCACCCAGCTGTTTTTAGCTCTGGGCTTTCCAGAGCTTCCAGAGCTGTCTGAGAATCGTCAGCCCAGTCTGTTCCTTCTATCCTTTCTGTGTGTTTTGTTTTGTTTTGCTTTGTTTACCAGAAAGGGTGTCGGGGTAGATAACTGGGAAGTGCCTCTCACCCAAAGACCAGCTGGATTCCTTATTCTGCAAGAGTTGCAGCTCACAGACTGGGTGAGATTGAGACCCCGCAGTGGACCAGGGGATGGGGTGGCTGTGGGCGTCTGATCAATCTGGGTGGCTTTGGACAAAGGTCTTCTCTCTTTGTGGTGCAAGGATTTAAGGGATGAGCCCTGAGGGACCGGCTAGCTCTTAGATATTAAGGAAGGCACATGGGGAAGGTAGAGGAATGTTGGAGGCTCTGGGAGGGGTATACAGCCACCCGAGGCCCACCCTGACTCCAGCCACCTTAACTCTGCCAGCAGGAGGAATGGCACCTGCTGTGGCCCAGCTCCTCCTCCTTCAGCTGGTTCTAGGGCCAGCTCTGGTCACAGACCTCAAGCTGCATCCTGCCGCCCGGGACTTCCGCAAGTTACACATCGACTACCCCAAAGTTACCTATGCAGAAGGTTTCCAGGGATACTGTAACGGATTTATGTCCTATGTGAGGGGCAGCAGACAAGACTGGTTTTGCCCAAAGATCCATTATGTGCTACATGCCCCCTGGAAAGACATCCGGAAATTCTGCAATTATACTGACTACTACTGTGACGTTTATAATGAATTCTGCACGCTCACTCAGAACTCCTTTCCTCTCACAACCTGCACCCTGGCACCTGAACAGCCATCCACCAGCTGCTTCTACACTACCAACACATCCACACAAAGGATCTATATGCTTTGCTCCCACAGGTACAAAGGTAACCCAGTAGGTATCATCAGCCTCTATTAGGGAGTTTAATCCCTATCTCATTCCCATTTCTGAAACTCTCATTCCTGCAATAAACCTTCCTCCCTGACTTCCAAGAGAGGAAAGGCCCAGAGACCAGGCAGGTAGGAAAATGCCCAGGGCTTTGATCACTGTGGAAAACTGTACCGTCTTCTATGTCCTTTCCAATTTGTTTACCAGCTCCTCACCACCCCATCCCCCTACCATCCCCCCGTCCCTCTCCCAGCGACAGTAAAACCCACCCAAGAAGCTGGCTGTGTCCACTTGGCAGTGCCTGTCCCTGTGCTGGGCCAGATCCTGACTCCTGGATGGAGGCCCAGGCCCCCAGCTCACACCATAGCAACAGGCATCCAGCTCCATTACCACCCCCATGCTTCTGGTCTCCATCTTCCCCACTTCCCTTCCAACTGCCTCCACTCACAAACCCGCACAGTAGTATCCCCAGCCACAGGAACCTCTCTGAGAGCCTCAGATCCACCTTAGTCTTGCCACAGCCTCCTCAGTCTCTAACCTGTTTCTCTCTGTGGGATCACTTGTTCCTTCTTCACGTACCCTGTCGCTTCCTCCTGCCTCCCACCATGGAGTCCAGTGCTGTGTCTCACCCACACTTGAACACCCTGCTTCCTTTTCCAGTCTCTTCCTTCAGTCCTTCTCACCTGGGCCAACTGGAATTTCATGTTATCTTCTCTTTCCTATTCCCGCCAAGGTTCCTGCATCCCTTCCCTTCTAGGAGGTCCTCCCGAAATTGTCCAGACCCCAAAGTCTGCTACTGACAAAGTGGTAGATGAGGGAGGCCTAGCTCTAATCATGTGAAAATCTTTTGGTGGTGCTGGGGATCAAACCTAAGGCGTCATACAGGCTAGACACACAGCTATTTCCCCATCCCCCATTCATGCAAAGTTTAAAAACCATATTTGAGTTAAGATAGAATTATTGTGCCAAGCATGGTGGTGCATGCCTAAAATCTCAGAACTCTGGGAGACTGAGGCAGGAAGACTGAAAGTTCCTGGGCAATTTAGCAACTTAGCCAGACCCTGTCTCACCCTGTCTCAAAAAACAAAAACAAAAACAAAACAAAGAAACATAGAACCATTTGAGCAAACTGGAGGAAGGACGACACCTCACTCTCATTTTTTTAACAACTTCTCGTGAATCAGTAATCATTTCAAAATAAAATGTTAAAAATACATTTGGCTCAGTTCAGTTCTGATCTAATTCCTTGTTTTTTTGTTTTTTTTTTTTAAATTTGTTTTCAGTTCTGATACAATTCCTTGTTCATTTTGTTTGAATCAAACTCAAGACCTTGTGCTTGCCAGGCAGGCTCTGCACCCCTGAGCTACACCCCCAGCCCATTTGTTTTGAGACAGGGCCTCACTATGTTGTTCAAACTGGCCTTGAATTCACTACGTAACCCAGGCTGTCTTTGAACTTGCAGCGATCCTCCTGCGCCACCGGGCCCAGTTTAATTCCTTGTTTTTGTTTTGGAATCCTGGTGGTCACCTATCTCTGGACATCTCCTGGGCTGCTCCTGGGCTGCCCTCAGCTGTCACAAAGATCTTCTGTTCCATGGGTTGCATATTGGAGTTGGGGTGGGTAAAACTCAGTTCTGGGCTGGGGGTTGAAAATGGCTTCTCCCCCTCACTCTTAAAAAAAAAAAAAAAAGGAAAAAGAGGGTTGGGGATTTAGCTCAGTGGCATAAATGCCTGTCTGGCACGCTCAAGGTCATGAGTTTGATCCCCAGTACCAATAAATAAATAAATAAATAAGAAAAAAATTGCTACTCTGTTTTGGGAGGCAGGAGAAGTAGATGCCAATGATGTGCCTGTTTTTTTTTTTTTTTTTTTTTGGAGATAGAGTCTCACTATGTAGTCAGGTTAGTCTTGAACTCAGTCTGTAGCCCAGGCTGACATGGAACCCAAGGGGATCCTCTTACCTCAGCCTCCTGAATACTGGGATTACAGGCATGTGCCACTCTCCTGGTTCACCTCCACATCTGGTTCATCTCTTCTCTCCAAATATATTCCTCAGATGTGTCCTTAGGGAAATGCTAACCTTGGCTGATAAGCACGGGGCTGAGCAAGGGAAAGGGTATATGACTGACTCTTCAGGCTTTCTCTTCTTCCCCCAAGGAGCCAATCTCGCCCTTCCCCTCATTAGCCCAAGTGCAATAGCTGCTGCACACACAGATGTTTATTGTTTCCTCACATCCCTGGCGCTAAACAGGCAGGGTCAGGATATTTGTGGGCTAAGACGAGGCTCCTGTCTACTTGCTGCTCTTCTTATCATAGGTGCCAGCCCCCTTGTAGCCACTCACGTAGCCCGAGTTATCCACCTTCTCTTCCCGTCCTGCAATGCCCTTGCCCTTGCCACTCTCGTCGAAGCGCTCCTTGTGGCTGCCCGTGTACTTACTGGTGTCCGTCAGACGGTCGACTGCACCTGCTGTGGTCGGTTTCTGCAAGCCAGAGGATGGGCTCCAGCCCTCAGCCCTTCCCCAAAGGTGGCCTTAGGCCCTCAGAACAAGCGCCCAGAGCTCTTGCTGTGCCTCAGCCTGGTGCTGCTTCCCCGGGGCCGGATGCTGCAGAGGGCAGGCACTCTGGCCAGAGCTGTCCACTCATGAGGGAGGAGTCCTGAGTGGGAATGTGTGTGGTGTGTGAGGAGGGAGGGTGCATGACTCTATGCTGCTGCCAGAGAATTTCTGACCCAAACCCGATGTGCAGAGCAGAAAGGCCTTTTTACACAAGCGGGCAATGAAGCAGAGGATGGGTGAGAGGCAGGAGGTCTTAGACTAAACTTAAAGAAGAGCAGAAGAGGGACTGAGTCTTCTATGCTGGTGTCACCCCAAACTCACCAAGCCCTAGATAGTGGAGACTTGGGAACGAGTTTAAATTCTATTAAAATAGCCATGCTGCAGCCAGGGGTGCAGCTTGGCACACCCTCCTCAAACTGCTGTGCACTTTGGGCAAGTGACTGCCCCTCTCTGGGTTACAGTTTCCTCCTTTCTGGTAGACCATGTGGTCTCTAATGTCTGTTACGGTACCCACAGTGCACCACAGGTCTCCCGCCCCACCTCGACGAGAGTGGCAGGGTCATTGGAAGAGGAGCGGGAGATGGAGCAGCAGGGACTTGGAGAAGTGGGATCAAGAGTAGGGCTGAAGTCGGGCGTGGTGGCGCACGCCTTTAATCCCAGCACTCTGGGAGGCTGAGGTAGGCGGAGCGTTGTGAGTTGGAGGCCGGCTTGGGCTACAACGCGAGTGTAAGACCGGCCTGAGCTACATAGTGCGACCCTGCTTCAAAAAACCAGGGCCGGGAGTTTGGCTCAGTGCCTTAAGTGCCTGCCCTGGCAGGCGCGAGGTTGTGAGTTCAATCCCCGGTGCTGCAAAAAAAAAAAAAAAAAAAAAAAAAAAAAAAAAAAAAAAGAGTAGGGCTGAAAAACTGCACTCACAGTGACGCCAGTGGTGGCTGGTTCCTTGCCTTCCATGAGTTTAAAAATTTCCTGCAGGGCTTCATCTGGGTTCTTCCCCTTGAACCGCATCTGGCCCAGTTCCTTCATTGCTTCTTGGAACTGCTGAAATGTGATGGTTCGGGCATTCTTGGCCCTAGTCATTTAGAAATACAGGAATTTGAATCATGAACTCATTGTCTCCCAAGGTCGAACCTTTCCTTTCCTCTGACTTGGCCTTGTCTGTCCTATCATTGAAAGTCTCGAGGACAGAGAGCAGCATGAGCGAGGCACCCATAGGTGCCTGGAAGGCCCACTGCAGATGCTCCACATAGGAACCTTTGCTGGGCCCACCCCCACCTGAGATGACTTACTTCACTTTGCTAAACACGATGTCCACAGAATTCGAGGTGACTGTCTTGCCATCCATGATGTTACAGTCTTTACACAGCTTGGCGAAGTTCTTGTTGTTTATCTCAGCGCCACTGCTTGCTGAGTCCCCGAAGGCCGCAAATCGATGGAATGTTTTCTCTGCTTCTGATGCCATAGTCAACTGGAAGTGGGGGAGAGCCTGAGGGTGAGGGAAAAGGGGGAGGACAGAGGAGTAATGAGGGTGGGTTAAGAAAAAAGCCAGAGACAGGAACAATTCCCTCCTTCCTTGTTCTCTCCCTTCCTTCCCTTGCTCTATTCTATCTGCCAGGGCTACAGTGTGCAACCCCTTCCCAGCACCAGGGATCCTAGTGCTGAGCTCACATCCTGAGTAACTCCCCCTTTCCCACCACCTTGGTTACCTAGGAGTGCCTGGATGGTGTCTGATCCTGTCCTGCCTGTGTATGTAAGGGTGTGCAGGTATGCAGGAGCCAGCCAGTTGGGGAGATTGTGTAGCAATGAGGAGACAGAAGGGGGCAGGGAGGAAAGCTCCCAGGACCTCAGCAGTGTTTGTGACATCATTTCTGGCTCCAGCTATACCTTTGTCTTCAAAGAAGGGCTTTTGGTCTGCCTCACACATTACACTGAGCAAGTTGATAACCTTCTGGCCTCTTTGAATAAACTCCCTTCCTCATTTCAGTCCAATTTACCAGTCCTGTGAGTTCTGGTCAAATTGTGTTATATTCTGCCCCACAACGAAAGCTAAGAAAGTCCAGGAAAGTGTCACTGTGTTCAGGAAGATATAGCAAAATATCTTAAATTAGATGGCTTACAAACAACAGAAATTTATTTCTCATGGTTCTGGAAGCTGAGAGTTCTATAACCAAGGTGTTGATAAATTTGGTATCTGGTAGGGGGTTGCTGTTTGACACATGATGAATTCTGACTGTCCTGAATTCTAACTTTGCACCTGGGCAAGGGAGCAAAAGAGCTCCTTTGGACCTATCCATCAACCCTCTTCAGGAGGCTTGTGTCCTCAGGAAATTTAGTCATGACTCCCCACAGACCCCACCTCCTAATACCCTCACTTTGAGAGTTAGGACTTTAAAATGTGAATTTGCAGGTGGGGGATGCAAACATTCAGACCATGGCAGATGGAATAAATGGAAACAGGCAGGTTTCCATCCACTGCCCTTCTTCCAAGCCTCCAGGCTCAGGTTTAGTCACTGGCATGGAGAATCTCATTGCTTTGGCAGATCAAATTCAACGGGCCCAATAGGGAAAGAACAGGGGTTTGAATACCACAGATCTGTGCTGGTCAGTGTGAAATGGTTGGAGTGAGGCATCTCAGACTCTGAAAATTCTCCAGAGAAGTTTCTGTGCAGGTCAGAAATGTTCCTAATGGGCTTTTTCTATTTGGTTTTTTTCCCCAACCCCTCCTGGTGAGATAGGGATCCTGGAACAGGAACAGAACAACTAGTTTGGTGACTTCCTTCCCTGTTTTATCTACTCAGTCACCAAGTTCTACAACTTTTTAAATTTAAAAAACCCATTCTTTTCTTTCCCTTCCTATTACTTCTGCCCTTAGTCAAGTCCTTTTCACACCAGATCTGGCTCTTTCCTAAGTCTAAAACATCACCCCCACCCACTCTGTTATCCATCTCCATTACCCTCTTCTCATCAGATTAAGGTTCACAAAACTATTTTCTACCCATCTCCCCTGCTCAAGAACATGGTATGGCTGAAGAACAGATTATGGATTTTCACTACCAAATCTTTTTGTCTATCATTCAAGGATCTGCACAACACAGGCCCAGGCTACCTCACCACATCTCACCCTCTTCTCATCTATAATATTCTCCAGCTGGAACCATAATGGTCTAATCATTTGATACGTGAGAGGCTGGTAGTGGAGAGAATAGAGCTTTTGGAGTGGGGCAAATTTGAGTGGGGAAGCCAGGCAGGTCATTTACTAGCACGTGACTGTGGGCAAGTCACTAAATATCTCTGAGCTTCAGGTTCCTCATCTGTATAGTAAGGACATGATAAACCACGGGAGGGACACATGTAAGAAGTGCCTCATGTATAGTGCTGCACTTTAATTATACAAATAACTCGTATATTACTATCTCTGAACTTTCCCTCATGCTTTCTGCCTGGATAGAATGCCCCTCTCTCCAACTCAACTGTCTCATGGTTGCACTTTTTTTCTGGGTATTTTTCCTAGAAACAAAGGCCTTTTCCTTCTCCTATTTATAGTAAGATAATCACTTTTAAGCTGTGGGCTGCAGCGTTTGGGGGAGGGCTGCTGAAGTACGGCAAACAACCCTTGCCATCTGCAGGTACACAAAAGACTGAGTAGATAATGTGCCTTGCATACACAGGCATTGCTACATATACAGGTATTGTGATTATCAGAATACTGTAGAAAATTCTTTGCAATCATTAAATTTATATATTTTCTCTGTCGGGGGAATATGAAGACCATCACATGGAAATGGAACTCTCTGATGTCCCACTTAACAAGAATGGGAAACTACTGCTTCAGGACTTAATTCTTTAAACAACTGATCTTTATATAACTTCCCCTAACCTTTTCTGTGTTTATATCTTTCCTTGACTACTGGGTCATAAACATCTAGAGAGGGTGTGACCAGACTTCACACTTCTTCACATGCCATCCATACAGTGGATTACACACAGCAGGTGCTTAAACTGCTGTTTAGTTGAAGGTATAGTTTGAAATGCTTATGGGTCCGGCTCAGAGGCAGCCTGGCAAGCTCAGGGCTATCAGTTCAATCCCCAATACCAAAGGAAAAAAAAATGCTTCTGGCTCAGAGCCTGCGTGTGTGTGTGTGTGTGTGTGTGTGTGTGTGTGTGTGTGTGTTACAGTGTGAGGATGATGAGGACTCATGGTCCTTATTGGGACACTTACAACCAGGTCTGGCTCAGCTGTCCAACAGAAAACTGTCCTACTCTAAGGCAGAACCAGCCTGACTTTGGTCTTCAGCAGGTTGGGGGTGGAGGGGACACCTAGGCCTAGGCCTAGGAATCAAATAGATCTCAGTGGAAATTTCCCATCTCCTCCCCTTCCCAAGCCCCTGTGTAGGCCCCTTATCAGGTTCCCCCTGAGTCATCCTGACCCATAGACGAATTTAGATGCTGGAACCTTCAGGTCTTTCCCTCCCCCACTCCAAGTAAGAGTGTTTTAGACACATCAAAGAAACATGCAGGTGAATGTTTTCTCTAGGTTGCTTCTCCCCCAAGTTCTTCTAGGGTTGGTGGTCTCTCCTATCGTAGGCACCTGTAGCCAGAATCCTAATTCCAGCAGGCTTTTTCTTGTCTAGGAGAGTGCTAAACCCACAGCCAGAGAGGTGAGGGGGCTCAGCTGCGAGCCAGAGCACCCAGCTTCTGCACCAGTTTCTTGGGAAGTAATTATGAAGGAAGGGAGTAGAAGGGGACAGGGGGAAACTTGGGTACTCCAGATTGGGGGATACAGACCCCCTCCGAATTTAGGGTTGTTGAAGGTTGGGTTTGAGCCTACAGTTTTACTCTGGGTCCCCTCCTCCCTTTTGGCTTCTCCTCCTTTCCAATAGACCTGCCAAGTGGGGATGAAAGGGGCATTGATATTCCTTGGTTGAGGGGGGGTTGAGGGTGGTGGTGGGAGGGTGGTTCCCAAGCAGGAGTAGGGAGGGCAATTTGGGGGTCTTCGGGGAGCCATCTGTGCTGGTGTTGCAGTTGGCAGCTCGAGTTCCATTGGCCATTGTTCCCAACTGGCCTGGCGCCCAGCCCCGAAATGGCAAATCAGGAACCAGGCTGAAGGGGGGATGGGGTGGGGATGATCCCGGGAGGGTGGTAGTTAGAAGGGGGGCAGGTAGAGGAAATTTGATCTGATTTCCTTTTGCCTGAGACAACTTCGAATTCCCTTAGCTTTAACATCAACGATCCCATTCCAGGGGCCCTTCCCGAGGGTCGCAAGGCGCACGGCAGGTGTGCAACAGTGTGGCAGTGTGGCAGTCCAGCATGACATACCCACCTAGGCACCACGAGGGACACTGTTGCCTGAGCATGGCGACCTAACCAGTCTGAGCCGGTCTCGCCCTCCTTTTCTGGGCCGGGCTGGGAGGGGTTAGTGCTGAAGCCACAGGGTCTCTTGGGTCCCAGCCCGGGACACAGCGTCCTCCCCAAACCCCAACCTACCCACGTAGGGTTAACCCCGCCCCCGCGCCTGTTTATCCGAGTCAGAACCCTTTGGGGGGGTCCCCGGCCCCTCCTCCGCACCCTCCCGGGTGGGGGCCTGACCCGGGAGTCCCTGCGGGCTATCCTCCCCCCTCCCCCGGCCTGCGATCGCCCTCTATTTATAGCGGCCCCCCGCGCTCCCCGGCCCCCCTCCTTGTTGTCCAACTTCTTCGGGAGCAGGCGGAAAGCAGGCATCGGGACGCTGCAAAGATAGGAGGTACCGGGACCTGGGCGCCTGAGAGTCGACTCCCCCAACCCCACTCGGGGCTGATGTCGAGACCCCAGCCTCCTCGGCGCCGAGTTTGGCCCTTCTTGTTTCCGGACCCGCGGAGTTGAATCGTGGGGTGTCAGTACCTTGGGCGTCTCCCCTCTGCCGTCCCCACCACTGAGCCCGGGGACGAAGGAAGGGGCCAGAGTGCCACAGGCAGATCTAGGTCGTGGGAAGAGGGGGTGTTGTGGGAGGGCGTGGGGATCCCTAGCGTGGTTCAGGGGTCCCCACGCACACCCCCTGCCTCCCCGCTAGGGCATGTTGCAGGGAGTGCAAGCAGAGCTGGAAGCACTCAGCGGTCCGCGCTGCCCCGGAGCCCCCAGCGCAACCCCTCCCGGAGCGCACCCGCCGGGCGGGGCGAGGGGGGCGGGTTTACGGGGGTCCGGGGCGGGCCTGCGGGAGCGGCGGCCCGTGGGCGGGTCGGGGGCGGGTCTGCGGGGAGCCCTAGCCGGGGCGGGCCCGAGTCAAAGGCAAGTGAAGGTGGCAGCGACCGCGGCGGCAGGTAGGGGGAGGGGCGGGGGGCCGCGGGACTGGAAGGCGCCGGCCTGGCGAGCTGGCGGAGTGGCCCCGCCGTCCGGGGGCTGCGGTTCGGAGAAGGGATCGGCGGGGAGGGGGCGCTCGGCTGCTGCGCACAAAGGCGGAGGCTCTGCAAATGCGGGGCGTGTTTGGGGGCGTGATTGCATCTGGGTTCGGGGACTTGGCGCGCCCGCCGCGCGAGAGGGCTCGGTCCCCTGTCGGGTAGGCGGCGCAGGGGACTCGCAGGACAGGTTCCGGGTGCTGGGCCTGGCTGCCGCGAAGTCCTGCCATCCCTGCCCAGCTGGCGCGCGGTCTCGCGGCCCGTGGGGCAAGCGGGGAGATTGTGGGACCGCCCCCCACCTTCCGAGGACCTACGAGGACGAGCTGGAGGAGGGAAGCTGAGGCACGAGGCTTTTCTAGTTTGTTCTGAAATGTTGGGGGGAAGCAGTCAGGCTCTCTATCCTCATCTCAGTGGAGCGCTGTCAAAAATCTTGGGGTCTCCTAGCTCCCTCCCCCGCTTTTTATTTTGCAGAGAGGAAACTGAATGGTAGCCGACAGGGCCAAGGTCACGCTGTTAGTGACAGAGTCAGGGCTAGAATCCAGGGCTTTGAGACACAGTGTATTCCTCCACATCAGCACTTTCTTCTCGCCACCCCCCTTTCCCACCGCGCTTTGTGTGGCCCCAAATGCCTGTCCAGCCAGTATTGATTGTTCTCTGGACCTGAGGGTAGAGATGGGGAGGGTTAATGACCTGGGGAGGGTTGGTAACACTGGGAGTCTGGGTCTTGGCTGAAGCTCTTTGTCCATAAAAGACCCATGATCTGTCTCCTGTGTCATTCCTATGCCCTGTGTCATTCACCTCTTTACTGTGTTTTTTCCAGAGTCTCGGGAGGGGAACCCTGACCCCAACCCCTCTGTATCCAGCCAATAGAAGCCCAGTAAGTGGCCGCGCCCCCAGGCTGCAGCCTTCCACCTGCGCAGGTCTCCTCTGGTACTCAGCTCCCCCGGGCCCTCAGCACCTTCAGTGTATGCGAAGTTATTGGCAGTTGGGAGGGAAAGTCTGGAGTCATGGGAGAAGGGGAGCCTTGGTGGATTAGATACTTACATTCCTCTGTTGTTTTGTCCCTACCACACTGGTCATTGCTTTGGGCATTTTTAGCCCTTTTCTCTTTGAGCTACCGACCTTGGGGATTTAGTTGAAGGTCGCAGTCACTTGTGAACTCTCACTACCCTGTCCCTTGGTTCCTTTGAGTACCCAGTCACTGAGCCATAAGTGTCACCCTCTGCCTAACTGGGAGTGTGGGGTATCCCCTAAATATAGCCTGGGAAACAAGAGCCACACTGCTACTTCACTCTGGTACTGTATTTCTGCCCAGGATAGCGGGTAGGGGAGGCTCAGAGGTGTGGGTATTGAGGGACGATTTGGGGGAGAACTAGTGTCCTCATTCCTTTTGCCAGACTCCCCCTCCTGTTCCTCCTCCCTGGAAATGGAACAGGGACATGAAAATCCCTCTGTGTGCAGCCAGCTCCTGGACCCTTCTGTACCTGCATTGCAGGGTGCTGAGAAGGGAAACTGGGGATCTGAGTAGGTGTGAGGCAAACACGCGTCTTGTTTCTTCACCCTGCCAGGGCACCATGGCGGAGTTACAGGAGGTGCAGATCACAGAGGAGAAGCCGCTGTTGCCAGGACAGACACTGGAGGCGGCCAAGGTTAGGGGAGACCCTCTGATTGCCCTGCCTGAATCCCAGACTGCTGAGCATCCCCCTTGCCGTCTGGTTTCCCAAGCCCACAGCCCATTCTAATGCACTCCCCTACTTTCTCCATGTCTACCAACTCTTGTCCCATACGAGACTCTTGTCACTACACTAATCTTCATCCCCTCCTATTTCTTTTTGTCCATTTGCTTCGTCTGTGGTCTCTCTCTACCTTCCTTTCTCTGTCTGTCTTTCCATCTGTGACTTCGTGGTTGTGTGTGTGTGTGTGTGTGTGTGTCTGTCTGTCTGTCTGTCTCTCTAGGAGGCTGAGTTAGCTGCCCGAATCCTCCTGGATCAGGGACAGGTAATGTGGGGGCGGGCAGTCCCGGGGTGTGAGAAGGGGCTCTTTTCTCTCCCAGTATTGAGAGGGCCTCTACTTGGCCTTTTCTGTCTGTCTTTCCTCCACTCTCCCTTCTCCCCTTCCCAGAGTTCTGTGATAGTCTCCAGTCTTTCATTGTTTTCCACCCATCTTCTACTGTCATATTTTTAAATTCTTGCTGTGGTCCTATTTTTAATTCTCCTCTTTGCCCCACCCTCCTCCCTCTGACTTGTATAGACTCTTCTCTGGCCTTTTCTTCTTGGGCAGAACCTTTCCCTGATGGTGACCTGTTTTCCTACAGACTCACTCTGTGGAGACGCCTTATGGCTCTGTCACCTTCACTGTGTACGGCACCCCCAAACCCAAACGCCCAGCGATACTCACCTACCATGATGTGGGACTCAACTGTAAGGACCTTCATTTTCCCTCCCCCACCTCCTTTTTGGGAAGAGGCTGGGAGGCAAAGAATAAAGCCCAGAGCCAGGGGACGGTCAGATGGGCAGGCAGAGTGTGGTTAGATGCCCAGTGGCGTGTAAAGACGTTCTCTCCTAAACTGACTGGCATCAAAGCAAGAGGCTGGGTTCTGACATGGGGATACTTTGACCTGTCTGATTCTGTTGTTGGGGTGATGTGGGTTCTCTTTAGATAAGTCTTGCTTCCAGCCGCTGTTTCAATTCGGGGACATGCAGGAAATCATTCAGAACTTCGTGCGGGTTCATGTGGATGCCCCTGGAATGGAAGAAGGGGCCCCTGTGTTCCCTGTGGGGTGAGAATTAGCTCCTTACCCTTCACCAGACTTGGAGACACAGGGCACATGTTGGGAAGAGGGGATCAGGGAGGAGAAAAGGGAAAGCAGTAATGATTCTGGGAGAGGATACGGAGTGCACCTGGAGGTGCAGGGGAACGGGCACAGCTTGGTATCTTAACATTGCTCTCTTCCTAGATACCAGTACCCATCTCTGGACCAGCTTGCAGACATGATCCCTTGCATCTTGCAGTACTTAAAGTGAGAGGCTTGGGGACCCTTCCAAATTAGAATTTTCTTTCTAGGACAGAAACCCCTTATAGCTCCTGTGTCCACCATGGTTCCTGGGCTAGTGTTAATCTCTGTCCTTGACATTTTCTTCTTCTCTTTTCTTCTTTCTGTCCTCTTCTGTTCTCTTTTCTTTTTGAGACAGGGTCTCACTATGCAGTTCAGGCTGGCCTTGAACTAACTATGTAGCCCAGGTCAGCCTCAAACTTGAAGCGATCCTCCTGCCTTTCCCTCCCAAATGTTGGGATTACAGGTGTGCGCCGCCATGGCCAGCTTGTCCTTGATACTTTCTTTCTCCTCTATGGTTTCACCTTGAGTGTTGAAACACAGAGTGGTGGGTTTGGAAAACTGATCAGAATCAGTAACATAACTGTAATAGATAGAAGAAAAAGGAACGGTCTGTGCTAGGCCCTGCTGCAGACTGAGGATCGGTTTCTCAGATCCAGAAGCTAGACAGAAAGAGGTGGTGGTGACCTACTCCCTGGGAACCAGATGGACTTGTCTCTTTCCTGCCTGCTCCTCCTCCTCTAGACACACACCTGGTGAACTGGGAGCTTTGTGTGTCAGGGAGAGTGGGAGAAGGAAGAGAAAGCCGCAGGAGGCTTGTTTGGTATGCAGAGGGAGATACTGACTGCTGAGCCCTGGGCTTGACTTGTCTTTCCTGGCTCTCAGCAGCTCTGGTTCACTTCCTTGCCTCTGTTTCCCCATTCTCTCTGTTATTTGCTAAAGTTGTATTTGTTTCCATATCTTGCATCAAGTTCTACTCTTCCTGTTCCTCTAGAGGAACCAGGAAGCAGAACAAGTTAAACTAGTACCTGACAGGTGAGAGTGGACAAAGAGCTATGTGTATACGAAGAGAGTGTCTGGTCGGTAGGTTAAGGCGGCAGCTCTCCAAGAGGAAGCTGGGGATGGATGTCAGGGATCTACACTGACTACAGGTGCCAACCCTTAGCACCTTGGTGCTTTGCTGTTTACATAGGAAGGTCCATTGCTGTCCTTTGTGCCTGTGGCCTGGGGTGAGACCTTTGAAGAGATTGGGCTGTGATAGGTTTAAATACCAATACCCATGAGCCATCCATTTCCCTTTTATAGTTTTTCTTCAATAATTGGAGTTGGTGTTGGAGCTGGAGCCTACATCCTGTCGCGATTTGCTGTAAGTAATAAAAACTTTCAGACAGGGTAAAGGAGGGTCCTGGCTGACTAGAAGAATGTTGCTTATTACTGTATGTTCAGTGGGGTGAGGGAATTAAAAAAGGGAAGATGAGGATGAGGAGTCAGGCCTTGGGGGAGCCCCAAGGTGGGTAGAGTGCACTGGGGAGAGGATAAGGCCATGCCTTCTTTCTGATCTCCTTTCTTCTGCTGGCTCTCAGCTTAACCACCCGGATACAGTTGAAGGTCTTGTTCTCATCAACATTGATCCCAATGCCAAGGGCTGGATGGACTGGGCAGCCCACAAGGTTTGGAGGGCCCTGTGTTTGAGAACGAGGGTGGGGCTTTCCTCAGGTGGGCCCAGTTAGACTCTACTAGTGTAGCTGAATGGACTCTAAACTTCAAAGAGGAGATCAGGTGGGAGAGAGAAGGTGTATCACTTTGGGGTTCTCTTCTCCCTGTAATGTCCTGAACCTGCTTACCTGCCCTTTCCTCATAGTTAACAGGGCTTACTTCTTCCATTCCGGAGATGATCCTTGGACATCTTTTTAGCCAGGTAAGTGGTTGTGAAAGATGGAAGGAGTAGAGGGACCAACAGGTACTTGAATGCTTGGGAGGACTTCTTTAGCTGGGACAGGATCTGGGCAGGGAGGAAAGCTTGCCTCTTTTTATCCAGTAATTGTTGGCTTTTCTTCCCAACCCTAATTTATCTCCTCTTCTCCTTTAGGAAGAGCTGTCTGGAAATTCTGAGTTGATACAAAAGTATAGAAATATCATTATGCACGCACCCAACCTGGCCAATATTGAACTCTACTGGAACAGCTACAACAAGTAGGTGGACTGTGTATAAGTACGTTCAAGGAATGTAGGAAGTACAAGTGGTAAGTGGGGGTTGTGGGAGACATAGAGGAGAGGGGAGTCTCTGAAGTACAAGTACATAGTGTGCACTGAGGGCAGGATTTGCTATGCGACTAGGGCAGCTTTGAGACAGACCCAGCAGGCAGAATTGTGAGGCACTGACCCTTTCTGTTTATCTCGTGGATTTTTTGGTTCTGGAAATAGGATGATCTCTTGTTTTTGTTCCTTTCCTGCTCTTCACTAGCCTCTGACCAGGGCTGTAGGGCACGGTGGCTATAGTGTTTGTGCTTAGGAGCTGCCTGCTGCATTCTCCTTTGGTTTCCACTTTTAATTACTAGCATTTGACCATAAAGAAGGAAAATAGCTTCCTCACAGAGGGATGAGGTGGGAAGGATCTTATATCTGGATAGATAGTATTGCTTGCCTAAAATTCCTCCTGTTTGAACTCCTCTCTAGCCGCCGAGACCTGAATTTAGAGCGAGGTGGTGACATCACCCTCAAGTAAGACTTTAAGAGATAATGCTTTGTCCCTTCCCTGGTTCTGCCCGAGGCACTTACAGCCCTCAGAACAGTGATTCTGAACCTTTTAGAACTTCCAGGGATAACAAAACAGCCAGCTGTGTCCTGTGTGCCATAGGTTCGCCATCACTGTGAAGGGGAGTCTTAGTCAGGGAAATTCCCCGGTACCACTCACCCCATCCTTTTTAGCCAATCTCGTCCCTTTAGGTCTCCTCCCTTGAATCCTCTTGGTGGGGTCAGTGGGGGGAAAGAAGCCTGGTTCCTGCTCTGTTTTTTTTGTTTTTCTTTTGGTACTGGGGATCAAACCCATTACCTCGTGCTTGCCAGGCAGGCGTTTGTGCCACTGAGCTAAATCTCCAGCCCGGTTCCTGCTCTGAACCAGGCATTTTTCCAGATACTCTCATGAGAGGGGTGGGGGAAGCAGTGCAAGGTCTCACTGCCTTCTCCCTGACATCATGCCATAGGTGCCCTGTGATGCTGGTGGTAGGAGACCAAGCGCCTCATGAAGATGCAGTGGTCAGTAGGAGATTTTGGGGTGGTGAGGGATGGTTAGGGTCCAAGAGTGGTGATCAGAAGGGGCAAGCTCTGTTTGGGAGAGGGAGACCAACTTTGGGACATTAAGAATTTGATTTCTGGTAAGGAGGAACTGGGTAGGGGCTAACAGGGAAGAGACTAGGATCAGGGTCCCTTGGAGGGGAAGGGCCACAGAGCGTGTGAGCCCATTCATTCACCCTCTGTTTACTCCAGGTGGAATGTAACTCAAAACTGGACCCCACCCAGACCTCCTTCCTGAAGGTCAGTAATCCTACCCCCTGCTCAGCCTGACTTCTGGCCCCCTGTCCAGAGCCATATATCCTCTCTAAACTCAGCTTCAAAGCCTTCAGGTTTTGCATGAGCAAGTGGGGTGAATGAAGGAAAAAATAAGCGGGTTGGATTGAGGAAGCTAGGAAAGAGCGACTCTCTTCTACCTCTTTGCATGGATCAAATGATTTATACGTGTGTCATTTTTTTTTTTCTGGGTGGCTTTCTCTCGAGCAGATGGCTGACTCTGGAGGTCAGCCCCAGCTGACTCAGGTGAGTACCTTGCAGGACACACACCGCATTGCCATACCTCCAGGGTCACGGGCTCCAGCTTGGCTTCAAGCCTCACCTTCCTGACTCCCTCTACTTGTCTTACTTCCCCAGCCCGGCAAACTGACTGAAGCCTTCAAGTACTTCCTGCAAGGCATGGGCTACAGTGAGTATGGGGACCCAGGCGGTCCTGACAGGTGAGGGGTGTGCACTGAGGGCGCAGAACCTTTATAGGGTAATCCCTAGACACATGCACCACCATCTGCCAGATCAAGCTGATTGACTCCCAGGCCACCACTGCAATTCTGGTTTCCACCCAAGCACCCTACTCTGAGTTGCCCACCTCCCTTCCCCACTCCTCTCTGATTGTTTGCTATCCTCGTGTCTCCACAGTGGCCTCATCCTGCATGACTCGCTTGTCAAGGTCTCGCACAGCCTCTCTGACCAGTGCAGCATCCATTGATGGCAGCCGGTCCCGCTCCCGCACCCTGTCCCAGAGCAGCGAGTCTGGGACTCTCCCTTCAGGGACCCCGGGGCACACCATGGAGGTCTCCTGTTGAGTGACCCTTGTCGCTCTGATGTGGGACCCAGGCCTCACCTCCTGCAGCACTAACCTTGGAGGTGCATAAGGGCTTTGGGTGAGAGGAAGCAAGGATAAAGGGCAGATCACGTGAGGAGATGATCTTTTGATTGCTACCCTAACCTTGACCTTTAACCTGTGATTTCCGTACTCCTGGGAGAGATGTCCTAATATCTCTTAGGGACCCAGACCCCTAAGTTGTCCCCTCATCCATTTTGGCATTATGGAGAAGGCATGTACCCTCCCTCCCTGATCCAGGTGTTGGATGAGGGATAAGAGGCTGTTGTAGTTGTTATGGTGCCTCCATCAGACTCTCCCTGTCTGTCCCATATATGTAAGGGCAGGGGGCTTGGGGCTGGGACTGCATTCACCAAAGCTGATATGGCTTCTCATTAACCCTTCAGGCCCCCGAGGGAATGGCCTAAATGAATGTGTCGGGGGGAGTGCTGACTGTGGATTAGTGGTTGTCAGGATATGATAGAAATATCCTGTCTTTTAACAAAGAAGTTGGAATGGGAGCTGGTGGGCAGTGAATGAGTGTGGTGGAAGGACTGGAGCAGGGGTAGTAGGAAGAGGCTGGGGGCCATTTGGCTGCACTAACTTTGATAGCTGTCAGTTTGCATCTAGAGTGGGAAGAGAGGGAGCCAACCTTGGCCCAGGCTGCTTGGGGCTTGGCAGTAGGGTGGGAAGGACTACCCTGGGTGTCTGACCGCATGGTTGCGTGTGGCAGGTGGCTTCTTGTCTCCCCCATCTTCTGCTGTGACAATAAACTGTAGAGGAATCTGTGCATGTTATTATTTTGATCTGGGTACACCTGCATCATGCCCTTTTCCTACCCTTTCCTTGTGTGACTCTCACATTCTCTTCTCAAAGTGACATAAACCATGGCAGAGGCTTATGTAGCATAAACGCTTCACAAGATACGACCACAATGAAACTGGCCCCTGTTGTAGAGTGGTGTTTTTCTTGGTAGTTCTTTTGAGGTTGGAGGAGAGGAATTGCTTACATTGTAGAACACTTCCTTAGTAGTTTAGAATCATTGAGAAGGGATACAGAATTTCAGAGATAATACCAACATCATGATGTTTGAGAAGTAAAGAAATCTGACTGAAATGTCCAAGAATGTCTTGCAACCCACCATCTTGCAGGATGCTACTAGGGGCTACCCGAATTCCTCTTTTCATGATTCAATACAATCCACAGACCAGGACTCACATTATTACAGGCTTGCGCTGCTTGAAGCCATTGTGAAGGCTTTCAGGAGGGTCATAACAAGGTGTGTGTGTGTGTGTGTGTGTGTGTTGGGGTGTTCTCCAGAATTCCTCTTCCCTCATGGAGTCCTTGGAATCTGAGAGCTACTTAGACTATTTGTAGTCTCTTAAGCTTTTTAGCAAATGTGAATCACCAAGAGAAAGAGGAATTTAGATACCTAATGGCTGGAAGTTGATTCTTGAGTTCTTGAGACACAAAATAAAAATAGGAAGGCACTTTACAGCATTATTGGTGGGAGTGCTGTGCATGGAACGTACAAGATCATTACAAGTTTGCTTTATAGAAACTCCACAGGCAATTAGACACCATCTTGGTGAATGATAGGCTGAGGACCATTGCAGCTTGGTGTCCAGTGCTCACACACTGATTTGTAGTGAGTCACAGGCTATATCTTGGATTTTTTACACAATTTTTTTTTTTTTTTTTTTTTTTTGTGGCACTAGGGTTTGAACTCACAACCGTGCGCCTGCCAGGCAGGCGTTTAAGCTGCTGAGCCAAACTCCCAGCCCCTTATCTTGGATTTTTTAATTTCATTTTTTTGCAGTACTGGGGATTGAACTCAAGTTACACACAAGCGAGGCCCTTATTCTACTGCTGAACTACTTTGAGATATGGTCTCACTAAATTGCCTGGCTTGGCTTGAATTTGTAATCCTCCCACCTAGGTGGGAGGATGGGTGTGTGCTACCATGGCTGCCTGTTCTTGAGCACCCCGCTCTCCCAGTGCTGGACATCAAACCCGGGACCTTAAGCATAGTAAGAAAGCATTCCACCTATGAATCACATTCCTGGTCTATTTAAATATAGTGGGGCTGGGGATATAGCTCAGCAGTATAAACGCCTGCTTGGCAAATACAAGGTCCTGAGTTTGATTCCTGGTTAAAAAAAAAAAAAAAGGCCTATTTAAATATAGTAGGATAGGGCTGGGGGTTTGGCTCAGTGGCACAAGTGCCTGGCTGGCAAGCACGAGGTTGTTAGTTCGTTTCCCAGTACAAAAAAAAAAAAAAAAGGAGGGTGAGAAAGAGGCAGGGAAAAAGAAGAGAAAGAGAAGGGATATTGAGGTATTGGAGGTCAGAGGGGTTATGGAGCTAGCTATTGCATGAGTATAAAGTGACCGTGTGCAGGGCAGAGGGCAGAGTGATGAAATGCTATGTAAAGAATAGAAACATCAGGTTGGGGATTTGGGGATTTAGCTCAGTGGTATAAGTGCCTGGCAACACGAGGTTGTAAGTTCAATCCCCAGTACCAAAAAAAAAAAAAAAAAAAAAACATCATGGGTGGAATCATTAGGGTCAGTGGCTCCCAGGTAAAACATGCAAAAAACTGCAGCTAGCATCAGCCTTTATTGGCAACACCAACAGTGCATTATGGAATGGAAGGTGGATCTTTTCAGCATATCTGCCTAACACAGGCAACACTGTTAGCAGGGTGATCACAAATGGGAGCAAATCATAGTCCTCAGTACGCATGTGCACATACTTGTTTATCATACAGGTGGTTGTGTGAAAGGGGTGTTGACTGTGTTTCTCCTATAGATGTCTATGCACAAGAAATCTTAAAGTTAGTGAAAGGGAAGATGCTGTGCTGGGAGGCAGGAATGGCATTTGCCGTCCTTGACTGACTTCCCCACTTGTTGGTCCTAGAATTTTCTTCTAGGCCTATGGAGGCACAGTGCCCTCCTGTGGCTCACGCATTTTTAATAACTTTCTCCGGTTCTCGGTTCCCTTCCTAAGTTTCCCCCAGTTGTGTGTGTGTGGCATTGCTCTTTGTGGTTCCGCCTGTTAGTTATAGGGAGGTCCTGATACCCACAGCTTGTGTTCATTCTTAAGATCAGAGCTCAGAGGCCTGGTGGCAGGGTGTGGGGCAGTGATTTGATGGCACCTGAACCACAAACTTCCTTCTTTTTGTTTGCTTCAGATTTAGGACTCCTATTTGTCTTGTTCCTCCATTCCAAAGGAATGTGAGTACTTCCCACAGTTTAGGGACACAGACTCAAGACAGTTCAAAGAATATTCAATGGAAAGAAAATAAAACTACAGTAGATTGAAAAGCCTTACTGTTTAGCTTGAAAATTCCATAAAGAGATTTTCAAGGGTGAGTCTCTGAAGGTGCAGTCATGTGCCACATTATGGCATTTGTTCAACAGGGTCCACACGTGAGACAGTGATTCTATTACCTAATGACCTTACAGCTTTCTCAGTTGGATGTGAACACATTCCGTGATGGTCACATAAAGACAAAATCATTTAATGATGCATTTCTTAGAACCTTTTTCATTAAGCAACATATAACTACCTACAAAAACAGTAAAACTATAGTGTCAGACCTTGGAGAGTAAGCTAACAGGGAAAATGTCAAAGTGGAAACACCACTTTTTTTTAAGAGAGATTTTAGGATTGCCTGGATAATGAGAGTCAGTTCCGATGAGAGGCCAGAGGTGTGGTACCCAGAGCAAAGTAATGTATTTATACTCATTCTTTTCATTAACATAGTGGAATTTTTCCCAAATTGGATCCACATATAATAAAAATAGAATGCACTCTGTATTGGACACTCAATAAATCTTAAGACAGTTACTCAAAACAATTAAAATTTAAAAACAATTTATGACTGGTGTTTGTGTAAGCACATCCACGGACCCATGCTGAGGGTGCCATTCTTCTGTGCACTCCCCACACTTAGGTGTTGAGGGTGTCTGGGTGACGGGCGCACCCACGACTGCCAACCCACTCCAGTCCTGGTGGCTGTTCTGTCAGACTGGAGCCTGGGGCAAGGGCCTGTTTCCTGCTGTGAGGGTGTGAGGGAGGGAACCCCCCCAATTCCTTCCCCCCTTCCTTCCTTCCTCTCTTTCCTCCTCCCTTTCTCCCTTTTTCTCTCCCTTTTCTTTCTCCCTCTCTCCTTCCTTCCTTCTTCTTTTTTTTCTTTTGTTTTTATGAGACAGAGTCTAGCTATGTAGCTCAGGCTGGCCTTGAACTCACAGCTGGGATTGCAGGAGTGCGCCAACACACCCGGCCCAAAACTGTCCTTTAGGATGGGCCAAGTGGCGCAAATGGTCTTAAGAGAGTTAGTCTGGAGCTTTGTTTTTTGTCCCCATATATAGTGAGATGTATTGTAATCCTGTATGTTGATTTCAGACCTTGTCCCCTGCTACTGCATATTCCCTAAACTCTGGTTTCTCTTGGATGTGATTCCCCATCTTTCTTTCTTAATAAATTGTCCTCCTACAACTGCAGTATCCAAACCAAAGCCTCAGCTTGAGAGCAAAGGTTGACTTCAGAATGATTTACTGATGGCAGAACTGGAAAGCTCACCTCTAGGAAGCAGTTGCAGGCCTTGTTGTTTTCTTCCTAAGTGTATAAACATTCAAGCTTGGAAGAAGAAAATGATGGATGGGGACAGGTGACAGTGATTGAGATGTGAAAATTGCCCCACATAAATTTTCTCCTGATTATCCCAATCAGCTTTCCCTCATCTCTTTTCCATCCTACATATCTTTACTCTTGTTCTAATTGTTTTAACTCTCAGCATTCTAGTCATCTTCTGTTGCAATCTATCTCTCATGCAATCTATCTCTCTAGTCACAGCACTCAGCCCTCCCTTCTGTCCTGTGGTTCTTACGCCTTTTCTCTTTCTTTCTTTCTTTTCTTCTTCTTCTCTTTGTGTGTGTGTGTGTGTGTGTGGTTTTTTGAGACAGGGTCTCACTGTGCAGTTCAGGCCAGCCTTGAGCTCACTCTGTAGCCCAGGCTGGTCTCAAACTCCCAACGATCCTCCTGTCCCGAGTGCTGGGATTACAGGCGTGAGCCACCACGCCGGGCTCTTCCACCTTTTCTTACTCCAGCATTCTTGTTTTTATCACATCTCACCTTCTGTTCCCTTATAGTTCTCTCTGGCTCCTTGTTGGGAATTCATGTCTTTTGAAAATGTTCAAAATCTTGTTTCCTTTTCCTGATATTCTCCCCTGATATGTTCAATATGGAGTCACTCTCTACCTTTATTCCAGCTCTTGATACAACAGGATTCAAACTGAAGAGGATTCTAGGCTTAGTTGATAAGAATTTGTGGGAAAGGAAACAAAATAGACTTGGGGAGAAAGGAAAGTGTTGAGAGCTAAGTGCAGAAGAGTGTAAGGGAAATGAATCCAAGGCTTCTGGGATCAAAGAAGGCAATCGGTGCTTAAAATATCCCAGCCTCTGCCTCATTTATTTCAAATGCTGATGGCATTAGTGATTCAGAAACACATGGGGAAGAGCCTTGCTAGTCAAATGTACTTCTTCGTAAGTCTCTTTTCTATAATCTTATGTCCTGGGAGTAGCTCTGTAGTTTTCATATGATCATGTTCCTTTTTTTTTTTTTCCTTTTTTGAGACAGGGTTTTGCTATATAGTTCAGTTCTTTTTTCTTTCTTTTCTTTCTCCCTCTCTGTCTTTTCTTTCTTTTCTTTCTTCTTCCCTTCCTTTTTTCTTTCTTTGAATTTTTTGAGACAGAGTCTTACTATGTAGCCCGGGCTGGCCTTGAACTCACTATGAAGTTCAGGCTGTTTTTGAACTCAAGACAATCCTGCTGCCTCAGCCTCCCATGTGCTGGGATTACAGACGTGCACCACCACACTTGGCAATCATGTTCCTTTTAATCCATCCCTGGAAAAGCCCTGACAAGATCACTTAAATTGAAAGCAGAGAACAGTTACGCCCCATGAGGCTGGCCTGTCTGCAGCACACCAACAGACTTTTCTGTCCCCTGGCTTCTTGGGTTTCCCAGTAAGACACTGGCAGTAGATCAAAGAACAGGAGAGTGAAGTTATTTCCCTGGCTCTGCTCGCTGGGTCCCAGTGGTTTGCTACATCCCTCTACTAAGGCTACTTCTTGCATGGCTTTTTCTACTTGTTAGTTTCTGTTAACCTCTCCTTTCTCTTCAGTTGAGGTTACAGCATTGTTTATACTTAGACCCCGGGGTATTACATCATCATTTCTTCCCTTGTCAAAATCTTGTACACACACCTTACTAAACACTCTCTCTTACCAGACTTGCCTCATTTATCTCATGTACTACTGGCTGTCTTCTTCTGGGATCCTAACATAAGAGAATAGGAGATGGGGGTGGGGGCTAAAGCTAAAGAAGAAGAGGAGAATCTGTATATTGAGCACTTCAGAATCATAGAAACATGGGCTTGAAGCCCAGAGTGCTATATGATCAAATTATTTAACTTTCCTGAGTGCTAGCTTCGTTAGGCATACTAAAAAAAATAATGTCTACCTATCAGAGTTGTGAAAACGAGATGCTGAACACAAGAGCAGTAATAGTACAGTATCTGGCATATAGCAGTGCTCAGTGTAGAACTTTGTTGTGTTACTACATGCCTGGCGCAATTCAGAGTGTATCACACATTCCTGCACTTAGTACACAGAAAAAAACCACAACAAGATGGTGCTGCAGAGAAATATTTTCCTGTGTTTATCACATTCATGTATCTATCTATCCGTCAATTTAGCATCTGTTAGGTGTCTATTTTTGCTGGAAGCTGATTCTTGGGTGTATCAACTGGGCCTGTAAGGAAGTGTACCTATTTAATTTGTAGGGAGAGGAGCAAGATGAAAAGAAAGAGACTAAGGTAAGAATGGACTCCGTGTGAAGCCACTTTGAGCTTCTACACTAAAAAACTGCAAAAGGGGGAAACTTTGGATGAGCTCCTGGCGTGTATCTTCTCTTTCCTTATTTCACCACTCAGTCTGACACAGTCCTCCATCTCAAAGCAGTGCGGGCCGGGCAGTAGTCATCTTGGTCCTCAATTCCAAGTAATCTGCTTTTGTGTTTGTCCTTAGCAGTATTTTTTTTTTTTCTTAGCAGTTTTTAACGGAAGCAACACATTGCAAGGATTTCTCAAACTGAAAGGCCATTGGTAGGGCAGGCACAAAGGAAGCCTCTAAGAGCTAAGTCATGACCCTACCGTTTTACCTGGGACCTTTTCCCTGCTCCACACACGTAGTGTTATTTAATACTTTAGCCGGAGGCAGCCAGAAGACAGAGGCTCCAGAGTACCAATAGCGTCCTGGAACCACTGGGAGCTCAGTGTGAACAACAGTAGGAGCTTGATGGAAACAGCCCCGGGAAGCCTGGTGCTCTCCAGCCTGTTGGGCACACTGCGGGTGCAGAAAGGAGGTACTGGGAATGGGGTGAAGTGGTTGGTGGAGGAAAAATATGGATCCCTGGTTTCTGTTTTAAAAACCTATTTCCCTTTAAATGCTAGGAGTGCTGATTTATTTTCTCAACTTCTGTAGGGGAAGGTGGGAGGAGTTTGCTGGGATTTGAGAAGTGCTTTCTCATCTGGGGGCCAGGCCTGAAGGAATGAAATGGATAGGGGCCCTGATTCCAGAAGACAGTAGTGCGCCCAGCATCCACACTTCCCATTCCCTGTTCTACCACCTCCTATACCAGGCAGCTTTTAGGCAGCTGGGAAAAATGAAACACAATATGGCTTACGGGGAGGGTCAGATGAGCACTTTATTACACATAGTAGCATAAATTGGAAAAGGCAAATCTGGAGTGATGGTCATTGTGTCAGTTCTCCAATTAACAGGTGTTCAAACAACATCTTTTTCTCAATCTGAGTGAGAAATGGAATTTCATGTAGGTGAAAACTGGAGTCCAGCCCATGGACATGATGCCTAGTGAATGTCACTGTCAGTACAAAAATGTCTGAGGGCGAAAGCCACTTGGGAGGTGTCCCTTGTGGGTAGGAAGAGTTCCTTCCAAGTAGATAGATCCATCAGAAAACTCAGCAATTGCTTAGGCCCATATGGCAATAAAGGCCATGAAGGCGAAACCAGCAGCTACACAGCCCCATTTAGCCAGAGGGGCCCCACGGCTACTTAGCTCCCGGGGCAAGATTTCTAGAAATGTCACATACAGGAATGTGCCAGCTGCAAGACCCTCTAATATGGCCTGGGCTAAGCCCTTCCACCCTTCAGAGTCTCCTGCAGCTATGGTCATCCCTAGGGCCAGGCCCAAAGGGGACATGAAAGCTAATGACAATATGGAGGATATGGCCCATCGAGACCCAATGTCTGTCTTTATCAGCCGCAGTGCTACACCAAACACCAGGAGCCCCTTATGAGCCAGGACAGCAAGACAGAGCTGTATAGTAGCTGCTATTGTTGGCTGGAGCCCCACAGCTAGTCCTTCAAACACTGAGTGAAACGAGAGTGAGAGCAAGAGGACGCAGGCTCGAAAGGGACTCTGTTTAGGTGAGGGCAGAGATTCATGGCTGTGGAAATCAAAGACAGGGTTCCCACCCAATTCCTCCTCCTGCATTGTTGATTGTCCAGCAGACCCCTGACAGCACTGCAATGCCAGCGACTCCAAAAGGAAGACAAGGAAAAAGCCCAGGGAGATGATGAGTTCTCCATAGGGATACTCCACCTAGGGACAGAAGGAGGGGCTGTGAGATGGGAGAGAAAGGGAAGACAGTGCACTGGACGGGCTATGGGATTGGGAGATTGAAGAGAAAGGGAGAAATGTAATGTGTTGGGGACCACAAATACACAATGGCTGAATTTGCATATTTCTCTATGGGATAAAAGGGAGGATTAGGATTATTGGTACTGCCCATCTGAGATTTCCCATTGACTCTTCTAAGCATTAGATCATCTACGCCTTCTTGAGTCATCTCAGGATTACACTCAAGGATGAGATACTTCTAAGCATAAGATTATCTATGCCCTCTTGAGTCTGAGTCTTCTGATGAATTGTGATCCTTTACTAGCCCCAACTATCACTGTATATACCGAATAAACAGTGGCTGCTTTGGGAGTGGTAGAGTCTGATCCGGAGACATTGCCTTCCCAGGCACTGAAGGAATACTATATTTGCCTCTGTTTTTTATTTTTCTCGCTGTATTTTTAAGACTGACAATCAGGACTGTTGGCCGGGTTTCTAACAGTAACGGAACATAAAAGGGGACAGGGGTATGAACCCAGAAGGCATGCAATAGTGAGAATGCCAGAGAGGCTAAGGGACACAATATCAATAAGGTTAGAAATATGGAAAAGCAGTGGAAATATTGTCAGAGGGTCCAGGGAAAGAAGGTAATGGTAAAGCAGTTTTTCTGGGGGTCTACAGCACCAAAAGACCAGGTTGGTGCATCCTTTTCTCTACACCATCTGAACAGAGAGCAGAAGAATTCCTGGTTTTTCTCACATGTGCCTTTCAAAAGAGTCTGGATATAAAAGAACCTGGTTTCTCTCACCCTCCAGGTGGAGGCCGGTAGGAAATACTTACAAAGGCTGAGCCAGCATCATTAGAAGAATTACCCTTGCTTCTTGTTCTATTCTAGGGAGAAAGATGCCAATATTAGGAGATGAATAGCTCAACTTCCTGTCCTATCCTTTCAGCAATACTGCTTTTGTTGAAGCCCAATCTGACCTGCTTTCACCACAAGAGCTGTTATCTTCCCTGTTGTCCTATCCATGTCCTGGGCTCCGTCACTTTATCCCTTTGCTTCCCTTAGTTGTGTTTGTCATTGAGGCCTCACAACCCTGTAGCTTAGCACCTGCCACTCACCTGCCCCATGAACTTCTGGATCTCTGATTCAATTCCCTCCAGGGCTTCAGCAGTCATATGCATGAGGCCTGCTCCCAGGAAAACACCAGCGGAAGTACAGCCCAGGAGGCTGAGGACTCTCCGGTGGTGACCTAATAAAAAAGTAGGAATTACAATCCAGTTGGTACTGAGGAGATAAAAATAACAAGAACAAGAGTCAGAACCCAATATCCTGAGCTTCACGATGGTCAGGGAATCAGAGCAAGGAATCAGGATAGGGTCGAGGTGGGACTCAGTTTAAGGGAAGAAGATGGGGTAGGGCTTTACCTGTAGCTGCATCCATCTTGAACCATTTGGAGCAGATAGGACTAAGGCCAGAGAGAAGGGTGAGAGTGAGTAAGGCAAACAGGCAGCCCAGTTTTACTCCTATTAGTAACTCCATCTTCGGGATGCAGGATAAGCAGAGGCCTCAGAATGACAAATGGAACTGAAGTGGTGTCTTAGGTGATCGAAGCTGAAATGTCCCCACTTCCCTGAGTTTCAGGAGACTGTTGGTATCCTCCTGCTCTGGGTTGTCTCTGGCCAAGCAGTATTGCTAGCTGCACTGCATAGCTGTCAGGGCCCTGCCCCAGCTGCCCTCCTACTCCTAGGTGGAGGCCCCTCCCCTAGCTCATGCCTCTTGAGCTTCCAAACCAGAAACTCCAGACTTCCTGCCAACTACAGCTCAGTGCTGTCTGCTCTTTGATGCCTTGACTATTCTGAGAGGTCTGGATAATCTAGTTCATGCCTAGATTGAACGTTTTGCTTTGGTCTAGCCCAAAGTGGGACAGTCTATGGCAGCTACTTCCCAACTATTTTGTACTGGGAATCACTCGGAACACTTGATTTAAACCTGCCACATCCTCTGTTCCATCCCAAGTCTTACAGGTGGCTATGCTGACACTTGAACTGAACCCTTTCAGAGGGGATTTGGGGCCACCTGGGGTACAGAGGTAGGGCTGAGAGGTGGTGCTGCTGCCACTCTGTAAGAATTGGTTGGCGAAGAGACTCCCTTTTCCTGGAACTGTAGAAAAATAGCTCCAAGCGCACTGCAAAGTAGAGATTGCTAGTGCTGCAAAGTCGATACTATCACTTCTGACTGTCTGTAACTGAGCTCCCATAATAATAGGGTTTTTTCCTCTCCTAAGAGGCCGAACCATTCTACTTCCTCAAAGTTAAAAAACAAAACAAAACAACAGGCAGAACACATTTCCTCTTGATACAGAGGAAATAAATGTAACTCCCAGCCTACTAGATGTCAGATATGCTGAGTTTGTGTTCCCCAAAATCGAAGAATGAATTTTAAGGAACCACAGAGGTTAAGAGTAGGAAGTATTTATTGAGAGAGAGAGAGAGAGAGAGAGAGAGAGAGAGAGAGAGAGAGAGCTCTGAGAGACAAGAGGAGACCCAAAACTGGGTTGCCAACAAACCCACTTTAAAAAAAAAAAGTTTTACGAAAAAAATCACCAGGTGGGAACAAAATCACAAGGTGGATACAGCATGGGTCAAAACTGTGATCAACCAATAAGATTACACTCAGCTAATATTGATCCAATAGAAAAGCAGGTCACATAGTAAGTGCATATAAAAAGAATGAAGATCTTTTTTAGAAAGGGATAGATTAGGGGTATTGGTCACCCACCAGGGTGACAGATACCTATCTAGACTTTATTAGACCAGGTGTTACCACTTTTTCCCTGGGGAGGTACATAGGCCTGCTCATTTCCTCTTTATCTTGAGTGCTGGTTTTAAGAGATGCACCTCCAGCACAGTTATAATGTGTTTTCACTCTCTACACTGACTTCATCAAGGACCTAGCCCTGTCTGACTGCCTATAATATTTTTATGTAATTTAGCTCTCTATAATACTCTGATCAAGGTGACCCATGTCCCTGTTGCCTTTCCTGTAATTATCAATTGCTAACCTTTTGCCATACAGAGAAATTTCCAAGCTTGATTTGCAGAACTGTAGATTGCTCAGTGGTCTGCCAGATGTTCACTTGTGCCAAAAGTCTGAAGCTCCAAAGTTTTACGAACTTGTGAAATTATCCATTTTTCCCTTGGACTCTCTTCTGTCCCCTTTCCCTTCTATAACTTAACCACACTTGCCGGGGTTACACAGACTTGAGGCAGCAAGTGCCCAGCCTTTTCAGCGTACTTTCTGGATTAAACTTCTCTATTCCGCATAAGCACCTGCCTGGCAGGTGTGAGGTTGTGAGTTTGATCCCTGGTACCAAAACAAACAAACAAACAAACAAACAAACAAAAAAACCTCTCTATTCCAAGCAGCAGTGTTCAGTGATTGACTGGCTACCATTCATGCATGGGGCACATGAATCTGATTTTGGGGTTTGGTAACAGTTCCTGAAATGAACTGTAGGAGAGGTTCCTTGAGTTTGAAGATAAAGAACATTTAGCTAGCTATGAAACAATAAGATCAAGAAGAAAACTGAAATGGGCCAAAAAAACAGAAGGATCCTACCTGGATATATGGAGCAGAGATGGACAATTTAGTCCTGATGTAACCAGCATTGCAAAACAAAACTTTATAAGCTAGTATTATTTTTTTTAACTTTACATAACAATAGTCTCCTTTCTTCAGTTCAAAAGAAGTGACAGAATACGCAGGTGCCAGCCCCAGAGACCTGGTTTGTTTAGTGAAGTGAGTTCAGTGAAGTGAGGTTTGAAAGTGAGAAAGCAGTGTGGACATCTGCAGCAGCTCCCTGTGACCGTTCCCCTCTGCTCCTTACTGTGAAAGACCTTTGCCCACCTGTAAATGGTGGGATGGTGATCTGAGGTGAATAGGTCCCTC